>JZLH01S0620561.1:13676-32056 GCA_001188425.1 Eucidaris tribuloides | reverse complement strand
GCTGTAGACGACGGGTTTTGGGTCTGGTTTCTATTTTTTCCTGAGCATGTTTGTTAAAAAATTATATGATCTGCAGTTGCGATCTAAAATACAGAGACGAGACAAATGAATCAATTATTACATCGCATCTTCACCTCTCTAGATTAATCTCTTTCATATATATAATTCTATAATAAATGTCCGCTTGGACTATTTAACATAACAATGTCGAAATTGTGATTCTTGTATTCTGTCTCTTGTTCGTCGCTGCCAATGCGCGTAACCAGCATAGCTCGGTTGGTATTGTCGCAGCCGGCGGATAGCTGTTAGACGACGGCGTTCGAGTGGAAAATCTGTCATCAAAATTTCACATTTCCATATTTTCCAGCTGAGAGTAAATTACATTTGCATTGTAATGTGGGACTAATTCACTTCATATGCAATAAAAAGTTGAGGAATTGGCAGTTTGAGTACCCGACGTAGGCTCCGTTGCTGCAGTGTGTATGGCAGCAATTAACATAGTCCCACATATGGATTTCTGTGTTAGTACTTTGTCAGCGGTGGGGATTTGTGTAACAGATATGTCCAAAACGAAGTGTTCTGTTGTTTTCAACTACTCTCTCCTGTACTAAAGTGACATTTTTAGAATACCATCTGTTCACAGAAGGTTTGAAAGCGGCTGATATTAAAATGTTGTTGTTCTGCAAGTAAATCAACCAGTACTGTGTATTCTCTTTAAAAAGGACAAAAGAAACACAAAATACAAGTGGGAATTATTATGCAATATTGGGTAAGGTGGGCGTCGTGATGGAGTTATCTATTTATGTCCCCTTAGAGAATCGGGTGAATTGCTTGATTTCCTTTGAAACAAAGATTCGAGGAAAACAAAAATAGACAAAATTGACATTCGAAGCGACAAATTCAATTCGTTTTGATGTGTGTGCATATTTTCTATAGGGTAATTAAATGACGCTAAATCCGCTATCCATTCAAAACTGTTTTGATTAATACATTGACATTTGTCTGTCAAGACAGAAAATAAAATTTGATCGAGATTATTATGCAGGCGCGTGTGCAATCTCTGACACAAAATATCATCTTGAACAAACCGATTAAACATCATTTGGAGTTAAATTCTTTAAAGGAAAAGAGGTGCGAGAAAGAAAGGGATGAAAGTGGAATTGAATTCACCTTTTTTTCATTTTACTACAGTTTCTCCAGAGAGCTGGGCCACTTTTGGTAACCGTACTTACTACGTCTCAAAGGGGAACACGACTCGAACCTACATGGAGGCGAGAACTTACTGCCAGTGTCTTGGAGGGGATCTGGCCTTGCTGAAAACCCGGGAAATAAATGTGAGAACATAATTTGAACATGGAAATAAAAAACAGAGTGGCTACGTATACATCTTCTAACATCAATCTAACTTCAGAATTGTTAACAATTTAATATAGAAATTACGTCATTGGGAGGGGTATACTATTATCTACAATTTTGTACCCAAAACATTTCCCCAACACAAATTAATAAAATGTTGTAAATGTTGAAAGTTGATACTGCCTTCCAAAATGCTGCTAAATATTGTAGTGTTGAAAAGGGCCCGACACAGTGTGACAATGACCACAGTTTAAAAAAAAATGTGAGCTACATAATCCTCCATGATCCAAGTGTCTTTGATAAGGTCTAAAAATGAAGCCCTGAAAATATTGTATTTCAGAATATTATTTAGTGTTTTAAAAAGTGAAAATCGTAAGTTGACTGGATTCACCTTCCCATTCCCTCCCATAGGCTTACTGTGTGTAGATCTAGGCTATTTTCTACTCGCCCCGAGTACTAATTTTTATTCATTCATATCTTGCCAGTGACAGCATCCAAACTATTCTAGAGTGTTTATTTGTTCATTCAAACACTAGTAGAGCTCAGATAGCAAAGTTTGACACTTTTTTTTATTTCAAGCTTCACAATGTTAGCCTGCGTCTTTAAGAGGTAGACATTCCACACATAAGAACATCACTTCAAGAAAAGTGGGACACTGAAAATAACTCTTTCACTTTATTTTACCGCTTGAGTCCATTCGTTTTTTTTTTGGTCAGGAATTTGTGAAAAATTTAGAGACCGTAAACCCATTTTGGTTTGGACTGAATGACCTTGAAGAGGAGGGTGTCTTTAGATGGTTAGATGGTACCTTGCTGAATGACACGTAAGTTTGATTTGATTTGATTTATTTTATATTTCTGAGAATAACATAAAAATCAATACATTGTGGTATATGATAATAAACTATGTAAGTACATAATAAGAAAATTACAGATACAAGAAAAAATAAAGCGCTCAGTTATAAGCAAATTGATATTATGATGTTTTAATTAATAAATCAAGGGAAATGTACTTACCTCCGAAACTAAAGGTTGAAGGAATGTAGGTTCCTAACTATGTGAATATTAATAACGTGGAAGTAAAGTTGGAAAACGGCAATGCAATAAAGGAAAAGGGAATTAGGGGCTTATAGGGGCGTCGATCCGTGTTTCAGATTGGGGGGCAAAAGTGAAAAAAATGTAAGAAAATTTCGGCGCGCTCTGCGCGCCAAATTGCAATACAAAATTTTGCGCGCGAAGCGCGCCGAAAATTTAACAATTTCGTAAATTTGATGGTATCTTTATGCGAAGATTATTGGTTTTATAGTGCTTTTCATTTTTTTTAAGACATATCCTTGTATTTCATATTATGAATTTCTCAAGTTGTCCAAATTATTGGGGGGGGGGGGGGCAAATCGATATGTTGGCCCCCCTGTCCCCACAGGATCGACGCCTCTGCTTATAGAGACCGTGTAAGTTCACGTGAATCTGCAGCGAACTACAACAAACACTTAATTTATTCAGAAACTCTTACTTCATCATATAATTTGACCCTATTAATGTATGTACTTCGTTATTCTTGTTGTTTAAAGGCAAAACTTGACAGACTTCCATTGTTCCCAGTGTTAGAATAAGACCTACATAATCTTTCATCCATGTGTCTCTGATAAGCCCTGAAAATAAAGCCGTGATTTTTTTTTTAGTTTGAACATGATCATTTAGCGCGTTCAAAAAGTGAAAATCTAAAAGTACCAAGATGTACCATCCCCATTTCCCCCATATACTGCTGCGTAACATGACACATGACTTATGCCTCCACCGGATCAATAAACCAATTGCGATGTTTGTCTATACGTATCTTGCCGGTGGGACTATATGAAATTCTGAGATAAAAGTTCATTGGTCAGCCCTCCAGGTATTTCAATTTAATTCACTATCTAAAAGTAGGATATGGTGGATTTTCATAGAACTTCTCTGAAGTATAATGTCTTGCCATCGGGACAAAGTAACTACATGTATTTATTTTATTTTATTTTATTTAGTATTATTAATATTTATTTATTTATTATTTATTTATTTATTTATTATTTATTTATTTTTATTTATTTAGTTATTTTTTTCATTTTTTTTTTGGGGAGGGGGGGGGGGGGTAATCAACTAGGGTTAGGTCAAAGCTGGTTACACTTTACTTCTGGTTGTAATGCCGTAAAGGTAAGGGGAGAGAATAAAGAAAAACTTCATACAGTGTCACAACATGGGTTTGGACGGGCCGGAATGGCTAGGGAAATCGGAGGCGCATCCATCAAATTTCACTTGCTATTCAAATTCTGCGACTCAAAAAACCATTGGTTACTGGTTCGTCCACCCTCATCCTAAAGCCTAAATATAGTTTTGGTCGATTAGACAATCTTTTTGTTAATCTGTCACCCCAGACATCAGAAAATATCACCAAACCTACAGAAAACTGTTTACAGTACCAAATTATTATGTTTAAATTAATGAAGAGCATCTAGCGGTATGTACATTACGCATGGGAAACGTCGGGGGTCCCGCTGCCCCACCCCACATTTTACATTTTATGTAATTCCTAAAAAAAAAAAAAATGGGAGAGTTTCAGAGCGATCAATTTTCAGGGCATTGATAGATGGTATATATAGGGGTATCAAAAAACCCCATAATTTCAAAGAATATATCTTTTTTTATAAATTTATAATTTATACCTTGGCTTTAAAGAGAAGCATATGAGCATGCCCTATCAAAGTCTGATAACGTATATTACCTTTCACCTACAGATTTTTTTCTGATTGGATGCCCCCGCAACCTGATAACAAACTCGGGATGGAAGATTGCGCTGAAATCAGATGGACAGTCAGGAGGTGGAACGATGAACGGTGTAATATTACTTCAAGGCACTTTGTGTGTGAAAGAGGTATGACAAACAACTGACCAAAAGGGGGGGGGGTCACTTTCCACACGACTTGCTACGCACCCGCGTCCAGAAAAGGTGTCGAAAAGGGTTCCTTTTCCAGCCCTCGAACGTCGTCGACGTCTTTTGGAAAAAGTGTATCTTTTTTCAGCACCTTTTGCCGACAATTATCGCCAGTTAGGGTAGCCTTTTCTCACATTTCACGCCAGTTAGGGTTACTAATTTGGTTATGCAGATTACGCCATTTAGCGGTGCAAATTTGAGTAATGATCTAATAACATCTCCAAATGAACGTTTGTTAAAGAGGAACATTATCTATAGATTATTAAGTGAACCTCTTCGGCTTCTGCAATGTACAATTATGTTGTAGAGGAGAAGGACACGTGGGTAGGGTATCAAATTTGTTGATTTCACCGTTTACGCCACTTGGGGTATCCAATTAGTGGATTCCTTGTTCACGCTACTAAGGGTATCAGAAATAGTCGATTTCATGGGAGATACGCCACTTAGGGCAGCTTTTCTCATGTGTTGCGCCATTTAGGGTTGCAAATTTAGTTACAGAGATTACGCCGTTTAGCGTGCATTTCTAAGGCCGTTGGACACGGGTGGGTAGCAGACCGAGTGGAGAGTGACCCCCGGGCAACTTACACACACCAAACTAGAACCTAGAACCTTTTTAATGCAATGTAAAATATTACACTTTCATAAACATTTTTTCACTGTATAAGCACTTGAACATGTTCATGGCGAAATCATACACACGTTAAGTTACAAATTATGTGTGTCACCTACACACTAAAAATAAAGGTGCGTACAAGGTGGAACTTTGGGAAAATAAGTGCAGATCAATTTCTCCCACGGTATTATCGCAAATCTGTACCTTTCACGGCTGAGCGCTCGCCCACTCCATCATTTCCAAGTTTGCACCTTTCAGGTGAACATTTTGCCTCCAATAGACCACTTTCATAATGTATTCAAATTTATGGATGTTTTTTCTTCCGGAGCCTGGTGATGAGCTATTTCTTTCATCTGTTTCTATGAATACAATTTCAATACTGAAAAATGCAACTTTCATAAATTAAACTATTTTATATGTCGGACAAGCTCAGGCAAACTTTCAGGATGTCAAGGACAACATTTGTTTAAAAGGTATGCATGGAATTTGAATATATTACAAAAACGGCTTATAGGTCCAAGTTTCACGGCCAGCGTGATGGCCAAGAGCATCCGCCTCACGTGCGGAAAGTCGCAGGTTCGAGACCCGGTAAATATTTGTAATAATGTTAATTAATAAAGTGTATTATAATGTTAATAGTATTGGAATGAACGTAAATTGAGGTTAACACACAAAAACAAACATACATTTTGTAAGAAAAAGAAGAATACCTTTTTATTTTCTATGGTGTAACTTTGCACCTTTCGGGTGCACTTTCACCTTTCAGAAAGGTACAACATTTAATCTTTTCAGAAAGGTGCAAAGTTGCACTTTTAAAGGTGCTCCCAGTGTGGCATTGGTCTGCATCTTGAAAGGTGCAAAGTTGAGTCTATTTTTCTTAGTGTGTATATGATATGAAATGTTCGTGTTTATTTCTGGAACACTTCATAAATACTTAAATACGATTCATAAACAGGTATGCATGTCAACAAACATTTTTTGTAAAGATCTAAACACTTAACATTTATTCTTAAGGTGTATCATACAGGCGGTACACAGAATTTTTAACTTGACATGTTTATGATTTCCAGATAGACGTGTTCAAATGTTTAGAAAGTGTCACTCAAAGGTTTTTCCAGTATTTCATTGTATTTCATAAAAAAAATATCTTTCCCTTTTCAACAATATTGGTAAACATACCCCTTTAGCATGTATTTGAAATTTTTACATGCAACTCCCCCCCCCCCCCGCTGAGCGACTTTTTGGCGGGTGGACTGACCGTTACAAATTTTTGAGCTTGGATTTGGACTGAAACATTTCCCCCCCCCCTCCCACCCCCTCCCGAGACTTTTCGGCGGCTGGGATGACCGAGAAAAAAATTGGACCTAGGATTTGGCCGCGGTGAAGCCCCCAGTAACCCCCTAAAGTTTCCGCTCTGGAACCTTGCCTGACGGCGAGATTTAGCGCTCAATCGACAACGTCAATATCGGCAGGATCGGTGGCCAAAAACAAATAATATTGGCTATGTTTCCACCATAGTAATCGATGTGCTGCAAATTTTAGACACCTCGCTATCAATGACTGACTGAAATATTAAAAATTCTAGATTTTTTTCTGAAACTTATGATTATTTTCTTCCCGTCTTACATCCGGCAAATAGATATCCACAGTTTGTTCTTTTTTTATTATATATCATCCGTGGAATTGTGTTGTCCTATGAATCTGCCCTTCTTGAATTGGGCACTCCAAATATCCTATAAATTTCAGTTGAAGACTGTAGAATAAGAAGTACCTAAGTCACATTTAACTAAATTGAGTTAGCTAGGGGGTCAGTAGAGGGGTCAGTTGGGGTCAATTTTTAACTTGGTCTAATTTCTTCAAAATGTATCTCAAATTACTCGACTAGTTACAAGGATTAAGAAAATATATGATTTATTATGTATTTTGCGCTTTGTTGATGGAATATGGGGTCACTTCCGGTCAAAGGTCAAATGAGGTCAAATTTCAAACAATGTCCAAATTCGACAAATTATTTATCAAATTTTACGTCTTGCTGAGGACATTCCAAAAAACTTATACGGTAAAGTGTTTTTGACATTCATTTATTCGAGAAATACATTTGTTTTCCTGAGACCCTTGTTTATAGAAGAACTACTTAAGTCCACAATATTGATTATTGATTGTTGGAAATCGACAAGTGTGACAATGTTTGCTTTTGTCCTATATTCATCTTTTACTGTGTCAATTAACTTCACTAAGTTTGGATGTACAACTCAACAATCATGGAATTAGTGGAATTATGTGACTTCAGTACTTCTTATTCTACAGTCTTCATTTTTTTCATAATGTAATGATACATCACTTCATATAAAGCCTTTATGGATGAAAAGCCATTTTAATGAAGTAATAAGGTCCGTTTAAATTAAAATGGAATGAAGGGTCATTCAACGCCTTCGAAATTTGAATAACGAAAGACGTACAGTTTGACATCCACACGTCATTTGCGTCTCATCTAATGAAATTGTATGCCCACTGATCAAACCTTGTACAAGGTCATAAACTCACATGAATGGAGTTAGTCCAGTACCGACCAGCATTTTAGTTACAAAATTCAGCAGTCAGTCAATGAATGCAACGGCAGCGGGATATGAAATCGAAACTGCAGTTAACTCTTAACATGTCAGATGATTTAAACCTCTATGGACTTTACGTGTGTCATTTGGTGCAGATCTGCGACGTTGGCACGTCAAGACTTAACTCTTTTAAAGTACATTTACACACACACACAAATGTCAGAGGAAAAGGAGAAAAAGGGTAGGCTGGCTTCCATATGTTAACATTAACCCACAAGAAACTACTATCGTCAGGCAACTGTTTTAACTAAGATTAGTGAGTGTACTCTGAAGGTAAAAAAAAACAAAAACGTACGGCCTGGAAGCGAGACCAAGGAATATGAGGAATGGGCAATAGGATTAAACTCTGTTAATGGATTAAAGGTAAATGAAATGATTGGGGTTAGTCCTCAACTTGGGCTGAAACTACTCTAGAATCAAATAAACTATACAAGGATTCTCCTGTGAAACTCTTGTAGTCAAACGTTGACTTATTCTAAAATAACTAATGTCGATATCCCTAGTGGCAGGCAAACCTGCTGTGTGACTCTCTATGGGTGCTATTTTGTCGTGCCCCGATAGAAATAATGTTCATGTTCGATTCTCCTTAAGTGAACAAATTAGAGACAAATCCTTCCAGCTGAGAGATCCGCTCCAACTGATGTATATGTATTAGGTATATATTTTAACTCATTTGGTTCTTGAAGCATTTCCAAGTGTTCCCAATCATATCACTAACCTTTGATAACATATGTTATTGCTTTATATGTTGTACTTATACAGATGTAACGATTGCCTTTTTCAGGGTGATAACTACCTGTGCGATATGAAGTGCATTAAACAGCCGTTTTTTTTCTTTCAAATGAATATGAAGGTGAAGCCGTTTTGATTTTAGAACTGTTCGTGCGGCTGACAGAATGTCGTTGGCAAATGCTCTAAGCAAAATGTCGTTAACAGTATATAGTCTCTAAATTGAAAATAAAGAAACCTAGTCCCTATTTCTGCTTAACATACTAACAGAAGGACCTCGAAGACCACCATACTTTGGATTTCACGTGAAATAAGCCAATGGTTTTCATGTTACAAGCAACTTACTGTTAACGACATTTTGCCTAGAGCATTTGCTAACGATATTCTGCCAGCCGCACAACGGGATTACACAAATAACTTAGCTTATAAGAGAGGTGGAAAAGGAGAAAAAGACTGACACAATGCAATTTTTTATTCAAATTAATAACATTCCCATTATTTTGTTTTCATGTTTGATTTACGTATACAGATGCAAACGAATGTCTTCTACAGGGTCATAACTATCCGTGCGATGTGACAAATGGCGATTGTATCAACACTAATGATTCCTATAAATGCACCTGTCGTACTGGTTATAGACTGGCTTCTGATGGACAGTGCTGTGAATTGGGTACATTTTCCATTATTACCACCAAGAAATACAGGGTGGCCCAGAAAGAATGCTACGAGTATGATCGCTAATTTCTTCATCATTATCGGCAAAATGTCATAAATTTTTATTTCGTTGGTTAGAACATTCTTTTTTCAATAAAATAATACTAAGATCATTGATTTTGAGTAAGGCGTTTTGATTCTAGGGCCATTTTTCGGAGGCAATGCAATTTCCAAAATTTGCCAATTTTTCAACAGCGACGGTCATCGGGACGCCAAGATATTCAGGCGTCTCAACTTGCCATACCGGACAAACCGCGATGACAATGGAGACATAGCTCGCATCGTCTTCCTTATGAAAGCGAGGGCATTCCAGCCCTTTGTCATCGCGGTTTGCCAGCTGTTTGTTCGGTATGGCAAGCTGAAACGCCTGAATATCTCGACGTTCCGATGACCGCCGCTGTTGAAAAAAATGGGAAATTTGGGAAATTGCATTGCCTCCGACAAATGGCCCTAGAATCAAAACGCCTTACTCAAAATCAATGATCTTGGTATCATGTTATTGGAAAAGGAATGTTCTAACCATCGAAATAAAAATTGATGACATTTTGCCGATAATAATGAAGAAATTAGCGATCATACTCATAGCATTCTTTCTGGGCCACCCTATATATATATACCCTCCCTACTCAAAAGTATTGCAACATACACTATAACGGATATATTTTACGTTGAAGGGGTCTTTCTAAAATGATGTCCTAACTACGTTTAAAATTGGAAAATTACAAACTATTTGAAAAGAAATCGAAGAATATACTTTCTCGTTCTTTCTCCAAGGCGGAGAGATTATTAAAGGCAGGCGTGCCCACGACAGAGGGGATGGAACATAAAATTCAACATTTTTTCGCCTCCCTTTAGGGGTGGGGTGTTAATTCACACTACCATCGTAAATCGGTTTCATATTTCCCGTAAAATGGTTTGGATGGTTTGGAAAGACTTCCAGCAAACAAAAAATACCAATGTGTTCCTCTGAAGTGGTCTCAGAAAGAAGACCACGCCCCTCGAAGACGAAAGTGATCTCCTATCTTCATAAGACAGTGACAAGGAGGATAAGGCTATTCATAAAAGATGATGGCTTTTTCTTCGCATCATTATATCCAGTGTACCTAGAAGTTTCATGACAGTAAATTTTAAGATGTTTACAATAGTAAACTGCCTTTAGAATAGAAAAAGAGTGAGAAATTATGTTTTGAAGAGGTCTTGTTTAAAATGTGCGTTTCCGTCTTACCACTGTCTCATGAAGATAGGAGGTCACTTTCATATTCGAGGGGCGTGGTCTTCTGTCTAAGATCCCTTCAGAGGATCATAGTGACAATTTTTGATTGCTGGAAGTCTTTCCAAACCATTAAAACCGTTTATTGGTAATCTGAAACCGAATTACGATGCTAGTGTTAATTAACACCCCACCCCTACGGGAAGCAAAAAAAGGGTTAAAATTAATGTTCCATCCCCTCTGTCGTGGGCGCGCTTGCATTTGATAATCTCTCCGCCTTGGAGAAGGAACGAGAAAGTATATTTATTGATTTATTTAAAAAAAAATTGTAATTTTCTAATAATAGAACGGAGTTAGGACATAATTTTAGAAAAACCCCTTCAACGTAAAATGTATGCGTTATATTGTATGTTGCAATACTTTTGAGTAGGGAGGGTATATATATATATCTTGTAAAGTGCTATGAAACTTTGTTTTAAGTATTTATCATTTTATAACATGTATTAATATCATTATTTTATCATTTTATTATCATTATTATTATTATTATTATTATTATTATTATTATTATTATTATTATTATTATTATTACTATTATTATCATTATTACTATTATTATTGTTATTATTATTATTATTATTATTATTATTATTATTATCATCATCATTATTATTATTGATTGATTGTCCTAGTCAGTTTATCCTGTGAATCGGGTGGATCAATACTTTTGGAAAGAAGGCCCTCCCAGAAATTTGAAATATGTTTTATTATACATGTATGAAAAACTGAAGCGATAAAAGTAAATTCGTTTCAAAATCAACTTGCATGTTTGTACAAGAGAAGGGCATTATTAACTCCCGCTGATATGGAAATCCATTCTCCGTGCAAAACAGGGCTCTTTTCTTTCAATCTATGGACCTATACTAAGACATGGACTGTCATCGAAGCGCATTTTTTTATTGTATCACGATTACCGCTTCTTGATTACGTGCATCTTAAATTTACAAAGCAGGTGTCTTTTCTAAAAGATTGATATTTGGTTACAATGTTGTTCGCTCGAGACAAAAGGACATGTTTGCACATTGCAAACGTTGTTCATGAATGTGGGGCTGATTACCTATTCACAATTATTCCTATGGTCCACAAGCCACGAATATAGACCAGCAAAGAGGAAAGTACCAAACTGCATGCGACAAATAATATGAAATAACTGTTTCGGACACTCCCAGACACACTTGAGACAAGGTGGTGGTGACAGTAAAATATTTAACGAACAAGCCTTGTAAAAATTTACGACTATTTTCGTATCTCTCTTTCCAAAATTTCATATCTGGTTGAAATGGTTGAGACATTTCCCTTGAACATTGTTCCAGGCGCAGTTCTACGGGGGGGGGGGGGGGGTCCTTTGGGGGCTTAAGTCCCTACCCCCCCCAAAAAAAAAAAAAAAAAAAAAAATGCCAAGCCCCCCCCCCAAAAAAAAAAAAAAAAAAAAAAAAAAAAAAAAAAATCTTAAGTGTAAAAAAATTCTGAGCGACCTTTTCGGCGACTGAGTTGATCGTAAAAAATTTGACCTCGAATTCGGAGTGGAAAATGTTTCATACCTAACCCCCTCCCCTCCATCGCCCCCGCACCCCCCCCCCCGTCGCTAGAGTGACATTTTTGGGCGGCTGGGATGACCGAGAAAAAGTTATCGAGTGACTTTTTGGCGGCTGGGATGACCGAGAAAAAGTTGAACCTGGAATTTCGGAATCGAAACTTTCTCCCCTACACCCCCCCCCCCCGAGCGACTTTTCGGCGGCTGGGATGACCGAGAAAAAAATTGGACCTAGGATTTGGCCGCGAATGAAGTCCCCAGTGGCCGCCCTAAATTTTTCGGTCTAGAACCGCGCCTGTATTGTTCTACAACTGCACATCTTTCCTGGATACATGCTTTTTGTAATCTCTTCTGCGCATAGAACTTCAATTTTATCAAAAATCTGTTTTCCCGTATCCTCGGTAAATTTGCGGTAGTCGTCATTGGACGAAAGAGGGAAATATGTATATATGAATGTTTTTCATGCATTGTTGAAATACAAAGGCGCTTGAATTCATTAAAGACGGTCGAATGTGTTAGTAGATCCATGTTCAATCCATTGATCAGCTGTCTGACATACTTGATTATGAAGAAACGGAGTTAACGTCATAAAATAGAAATGCCAGAAAGAATTTGAAGAGATTTAGTTGACAAAATCACAGCTGTTGTGTTGAATAACAAAATTCGTTTCACTACAGTTCCTAGAGAGAGCTGGGCCCTGTTTGGTGACCGTGCTTACTACGTCTCTCAGGGAACCACGACTCGAACCTACATGAAGGCGAGAACTTACTGCCAGTGTCTCGGAGGGGACTTGGCATTGCTGAAAACCTCGGAAATAAATGTGAGAATTAACACATATAAAAACGGGCATAAAGTCATGGGCAAGTAATCTTTTATCTTCTGCCACTTTGCGGCGACGGTGCAGATACTCCCGCTCTTCTGGGGAGCGGGGTTTACTCCAATTCCCCCACTTTTGTGGAGGGAATCTGGGATACCACCCGCCCTCATACTTATGGGGAGGGGAATGACCGCGCCTTTCCGTTTTACACCCTGGCGAAGGATTTTCTTTGTTAAATTGCAACGAACCTGCTAGATGCGAAGTCTACGTTTACCGTACGATCGATCGAGTGCGTATTGTTGCAGACAGCTAACTACCTATTTCTAAATTCTGTGTCGGGTTCTGTGTAGGTCCATGATCATGTGGTTCGGCGTTCTTTTACGATGTTGCTGGGACGTCGTAATTTGACATCGTCCTTGATGTCGTAATAGAACGCCCAACCACAGTTCGATGTTCGCCGCTGTTGCAGTGTGGCCAGCCGTTCCAACAGTGTGGCAGTGCGGCTACCACTGGAGTAATACATCTCGAATTATTGATTAATTTGCCTTTCCTAATTGTCTTTGATTAGATAACTCAATTACAGGAGAGAAGACGACATTAAGTCACCTTTGTGGGTATAAATCTGCTATTACAAGTATAAAAATACTGCCATATCCCCTCAAAATCGGTCTTATTATTATTTCGTTGGACTCATCACTCGCACCCGACCCCAGTCATTGAAAATTCTCAGGAAACAACAACGCAGAGTACACTTCGCATCCAGCAGATTCGTAGCAATTTAACAAATAAAATCCTTCGCCAGGGTGTGAAACAGAAACGTGCGACCTGGACTAACATCCCTGACCAGTAATCCTACACGTCCTACGTTCATGGTTCCATTAATAATCGGCCGTCGGTTAAAGATTGATTTCAGGATTTGCAAGTCCATCACTTCCCTTCATTTTCAGTACCAAACAGTAGTTTAGTACGTACAAATGGTGTGTGGAAAGTTTGAGATCCATACGTCGTGAATTTGTTGTTTTATAACGATGTGCTACCAGAATATTGTTCTTTCCGTGGGTTTAAATTTTGCTCAACTTGCGGATCACGGTTATGTGTGTACATTCTCATGACCAGCGGAGCACACTGATTGGTTAAACGGCTAAACTCCACGCGACCTTCGGCTAACGGCTGATCGGACAATTTTGGAACTAACGGAACGGCCCGTGCACATTAACTTCACTGTGAACATTTTGAAGTTTACATGTCCAGATTTTCACCAAAACTACGTATTCTACCCAAAGGCTTTATGACAGGTGTTTATTTATACAAATCTTTACGTTGTGAAGAATTTAAGATGATTTCATTAATTTTGACGTTTTCTTTCGTGCAAATCCCGTACTCTGTCTGTAATAAACCTTCCGTTGCCTTCTCGTTACCGCATTATCTTAAGAGCAGCTGATTATTACCCGAAGTATAGTTTTGGTCGATAAGAATCAGTTAGGAAAAATTTAAATGGGTCTACCAAAGGCTTGATATTGAAATTGTTCATCAATCTTTCACAAAGTATTCTATTGCCACCCCAGACATCTGAAAACAAAATGAAACCTACTGAAAATGTTTTTCAGTGACAAATTATGATGTTTAAATTATAGGAGAGCATGTAGTGGTATGTGCATTACCTACGGCAAATGTCGGATCCCCCTTCCCCCCTTTCGCCCGACATTTTACATTTTGAGTAATTTCGCAGAAAAGGGAAAGATTCAGAGCGAGCAATTTTCAGGGCTATGATAGCATCACCATAAACAAAATTTAAAGGAATTTCATTTCTTATTATTTATCAATAGCCTTATTACCCAGGCTTTAAAGCCACAGGTTTACAATAACCACAATTTGCACAAAAAAATGTGAGCTACATAATCCTCCATGCTCTAAGTGTCTTTGATAAGGTCTAAAAATGAAGCCCTGAAAATAAATTATTTCAAGATGATGATTAAGTGCTTTAAAAAGTGAAAATATACAAGCACTCAAGTTCACCGCATTCTCCTGCCCATTTCCTTCAATAGACTAAATGTATGTAGATCTAGGCTACTTTATTCTCCACCTGAGTGGAAATTGTGTATCCATGCATATCTTGTTAGTGGCAGCGTAACTTTCAATACTTTTGCTACTACTAGGGTGTTTATTTGTCAATTTAAGCAGTACTTTGTAGCTCAGATATCAAAGTTTGACAATTTTTTTTAACTAGAGGTTCTAAGCGTATTTGACACTCGGGTTGAAGAAATCCCTGACCAAGGATTTGTATGTTACCAATAGGCATGATGGATGGCATAACTGATGGGCAATAATCACGAATCTAGGCTTGAAAGCAGGAGTTATAACAAAAATAATTTTAGTTCTGTTTTAGATACACCTTTCGGAATCTACAGCGTCCTGGACAAAAGTTTGGAATATGGTTATTCCTTTGCGTAGCCCTGTTTTAAAGTGTATATTTCTTACAAATAATGATCAATTACTCATGCAGAACATATTAGTACTAAGTTGAAATGAGCTTCACTCAGTGGCGGCGCCAGGGTAAAATTTTAGGAGGGGCGAAATCCATAGGGGGAAATTTTGCCTGCCGAACAATTTTGTTTACTTGCCAAAATGCAAGCCCAACAGCGTCCGACAAGCGGGGGCAGGGGCTTTTTTTTTACTGGCAATATCAACAAGAATAGGGGAGCGATATTTCCGAAACACAGTAAAATTTCCGCCATTTTAACAATAAAATAGGGAGTGGTGGTCCACCCCTGACACCCTGTGGTGCCGCCCCTGTCTCTACTTCAGGACAAGAAACCTTGGCGGGAATTTTACTATTTTTCACAAATATCGCTCTGCCCTATTCTTGTTGAATTTTGCGAGTAAAAAAAATGACGGGCAAATAATGTTTTTTTTTGTCGTCGTCAGCCCCCTGCTCCCGCTTGTCAGACGCTGTTAGGCCTTCGGTTTGCCTAGTAAGAAAAAAATCTTCAGCAGGCAAAATTTCCGCCTATGGATTTCGCCCCTCCTAAAATTTTACCCTGGCGCCGCCCCTGAGTGAAGCTCATTTAGTAATAATATATTCTGCATGAGTAATTGATCATTATTTGTAAGAAATATGCCTGTAAAACAGGGCTACACAAAGAAATAATCATATTCCAAACGTTTGTCCAGGACTGTATCAATGCCCTGAAAATTGCTCGATCTTCATTCTTTATTTTGTTTATTTTTCTTATAATACTAATCACAGTGATAGTTTTTAGTCTTGCCAAAATGACCCACTCACTTTAAACCTACTGGGGATTCCTTGAGCGAATTTTGTATACACTCCATAAAAAGGGACATTATTTTAAAGGCAGTGGATCTCATTTGCAAACAT
Source organism: Eucidaris tribuloides (assembly GCA_001188425.1). Classification (NCBI taxonomy): domain Eukaryota; kingdom Metazoa; phylum Echinodermata; class Echinoidea; order Cidaroida; family Cidaridae; genus Eucidaris; species Eucidaris tribuloides. The sequence continues at coordinate 16,068 of JZLH01S0620561.1, read as the reverse complement.
CCCCGCAGACCAGGAAAAGATATCCCATGCCCTTAGGCTATCGATGAAAGGCATGTCTGTGAAATTTGGGGGTCAGTGGTTGCCTAGAATTTGAAAAATGCGAAAGAAAAACAATAGCCGTTTAGTGTACGTTCTATGGTAGGATTTTTTTTCTCGCGAGAAAAAATTCAAATCAGAGTCTAACGGTCACTATAATTTCACTAAAACTGAGTTTCTAGCTCCTATATTTTGCTAAAGGTTCCCAGATGGCATTTTCTTCTAAATGCCATTGTATTTACACAATGTTTATTTTTAGGCATGCAACAGAGATCCACTGCCTTTAAGCAATTGATGGACTCCAAAAATTACTTCTTCGGAGTAACAAAACAATCCTTGTTATTTTCCAGGAATTTGTGAAAAGTTTAGAGCCCGATGACTATTTCTGGTTTGGACTGGATGACCTTGAGATAGAAGGTGTGTTCAGATGGCTAGACGGTACCTTGGTGAATGACACGTAAGTTCATAATACAACAGAGGGCTTTGTCATTCAGAAACTCTATTCTTTATGATATCACTATCTTTATAAGGTACCTTGGTGAATGACACGTAAGTTCATAATACAACAGAGGGCTTTGTCATTCAGAAACTCTATTCTTTATGATATCACTATCTTTATAAGGTACCTTGGTGAATGACACGTAAGTTCATAATACAACAGAGGGCTTTGTCATTCAGAAACTCTATTCTTTATGATATCACTATCTTTATACATTTACTTTATTGTTCTTGTTGTATGATGATTTCGTTAAATAGCTTTACCGTCTAATGAAAAACTTGCATTTTATCCTCCAAGCAAAATATAAAGACAAATACAAAGAGAATAGAATAGTGATCACGAAATACATGCCATATGAAAATTACCAGAAAAAAAATCAAATTAATACCCTATAATAGCAGACGAGTAGTGGATGTTTTCCGGGGTAATTGCCATCCATCCGTTAGTTTGTACTTCGTCTCTCTTGATATCTTTAGAAAAGAATTTTAACATTTCATGAAACTTGCTTAAAGTATGTCTGACTATAAACAGATGAAGTGATCAAAATTTGGGGTCAAAAAATTAAAAGTAAAAGGTCACAGGAATGTCAGCTCTATGTATAGGCCTACCACCACGTGGGTTCGGTCGAATTGGTTGGGGTGGAATCATACCCCCGGATCATACCCATCAACTACCTATCGTAGCAGTCGAATTTCACTTGATATTTAGTTCTTTCCTTGCTGCCTCTGAAAACACCGGTGCTTCCTTTGGTCATTCCATTCCTATAGTATCTCATTCAGTGGTAATGCATACGAGCGTTGCAATTTTGGGATTCACCAACTTTTCTGACGAATGTTTTCGAAAATTAAGGTTCGCCTCTGTCCTAGCGACATTTTTCGACTTTTAGCGGTGATTAGCGATGATCAAAAACTGGCGGCAATGTTTGCAAATGTGTTTGAGAAAGGCAGTTGGCAACTCTTAGACTGTACACAAACAAACTTACAGCGACAGTTTTTGCGAAGATTGACAACTATCTGTTAATCCTTTGTCACTGTCTAAGGTGTGGGAACTTTTGCCAACTTGTGATTATACCAGGCGAATAGATGGACTCATTTTTTTCAAAAAAGGTGAGAAGACCTTCCCAACATCCAAATTTCTTGTGTCCACCGTCGAGGATATTGTTAATAGTAGTGGAACAATGAATGTTAAGGTTCCCTGACGCTTTCACGGGGACAACGATTTGAAAGTGGTTTTGGATTGTCTGAAAGGTACTTAACAAATTTGGCGTGGGTAACGCTCTACAAAATCTTGGCAATTTTTGGCAGGGTTCAAAATGGGTCCTACAGGGTTCAAAATTGAAAAAAAAATGATCCAATTGGTTTGAATCATACACCAAATTAATTGTCTTGTCAAGCAGAATCCAAAAAGGTTTAGTGTGCCATGTGTCTGACCATCTGTTAGGCCGCTATGACCACAAAAATGTGGAAAGGTCAACGCACTTTCGGTCAGAGGTCAAATTCTTAAATTGCCCAAATTGACTGATTTTAATATCTAAGTATATGTTTTCTGGCATGACTAATTCAACTAAGCAACTTAACAACACCAAAAAGGAAATCTTAACCTTGAAATTTTACAAATCATGTTTATGTGATTTAACATAGACTTATAGTCATCTCTATTCATGCAATCCTATGCATCTTATCTCAATATTTTATTTTTGAAATTTAATTAGTTTTATTTGTACTACATGTTTTATTAGTTTTATTAGTTAGTTTTATTTTGTACTACATGGCCTTGCTAAAGACAGCTATTTAGCTGAAAGCAGGTATTTTACGGTGGTTAAAATAAAATAAATAAACAAACCAACCAACCAACCAA
>JZLH01S0620555.1:78521-101487 GCA_001188425.1 Eucidaris tribuloides | reverse complement strand
TAAAATTCACACATCCCACTGATAACAAAATCCTCAATAAAAATAACATACACACACACACATGTACACACACACACACCAAAACAAAAACAACAACAAACAAACAACACAGCAACAACCACAAACCCCATTCATACATGTAGTTACATGCTCACCTGACAAAGATATATCTTATGCAAAGGCCAGTTCTTCCCCAGGGCGTGGATTACGATGTCCGAGTTATCTCCATTCACGAATAAAGCATTGTAGATGTATTTTGATGTAGACTTCATCTTCTTGCTGCAAAGCCGGTTTCAAAGTTACCAGAAAGTAACACCAAATGTTTGTTACTGAAACTACTCATTTTCAAATTAATATCTTGTCACTCAATAATCTTAAATCTTGAACAGCATAAACATTTGGACACATCCATCTCAGTACTGCTTGTTTTTAATTTCATTTTTATACCTGTACTTACCACATGAACTTAATGTTGTTTTGCTTTGTTTTGTGTTTGTGCTTATTTGTGTTTGTTGCATCTTAATGTAAGTAAACACAATGCAATCTGATAGTTCACAGTTTTATGTCAATCCGTTACTTGTTAAAGGATGCACTCTATTTTATTGAGCCTCTGGCTTTTTTGTGTTCCTGATATTACTTTTATTATATTTCATGCTGTATATTTATGTGCAAGTTTCTGAATTAAAGTGAATTGAATTAAATTGAAACTGAAAGTAACTGATCAATATCAGCCTTTTTTATGCAACAGGCCAGTCATAAAATGAATTCTTTTTAGAGTCAAGGGTTACCAAATTGATAATTTCTATCTTTACTCTCTTGGATTTATTTTGATTGTGTCCATGATTTTGTCATTTGCACATCCTGAAATGACCTTATCAACCAAATCTTTACCTCTCACAAATTTTAGCCTTGGCCCAGGGGGCTGATAAATAGGTTTCATGAAAAAGAGTAGTGAGCACTGATAATATTTCAAACATAATGCATTAACATGCATTCATACTAACCAGCAGACAAATTTTGCAACAGAAATAAAACTTGTGACGTTAGAATTAAACCCGTTTCAGGACTGGATCTTGGCATTTTTTGGCAGTTACATGTACAGTGCACTCTCATTGTAAAGAACACTTTATAAAACAAAATTTTGTTATAAAGAAGTAAAATCTCTGGTCTCATATCTTGGATTTCCTTTGTATTCTATTGTTTTTGCAACTATGATGTAAAGAAATTTTATTAAAGAAAACATTTTATGGGTCCCAAGGACTTCTTTATAACGAGAGTGCACTGTAGCCAGTTGGGCAGGTAACTTTGAAAAGTTACTTGCCCGAAAGGAAATTGAGCAGCCCAGGCCCCCAAAACAACATAGATTCAACGTCTCAAAAAATTTTACCTGCCAGCTGGTCGGGTAAGTTTTTATTTTTACCCACCAGACGCCACACGCCAAAATTACCCGCCATGGGCATTGGCAGGTACATGTACACCCCTCATAGCTCATCCCTGTATCACATAAGGTGTAACTAGACCTACTTAATTCTAGGCACATTATTTATCTGAATGCAGTCTCCAACACCGTTGGCATTGCACAAGGAACCAATGACATTCAGACAGACAAGTACTGGGATGCAATTTTCCCACAAAAGTATAGTCTAGTCTGTAGAATCTAAATTAGATCTATTCATGCTATTCTAGACTAATCCAGAATTTTCAGATTTTCCACAAAAATGTTTACACCCTCCGCACCGTGACCCCTTTTCATGAATGGTAATTTTGATCACAACGTAAAATACCCACCCTGCTTGAACTTGAAGCCTAGAAGCAGCCACATTAACTTGCAGCTTAAAATAATTTTTTGTTTTCATTTAATTTCATTCTGTTCACACACATTAATAAATAATTAGCATTTGTAAGCTACAAATAAAAAAAGATAATGTCTAATGAACCTTTCTGGAGAAAAAAATACATGTCAAGGCCGGTCACATAGACCACAGAAGAGCAACACCCTAGATCACCGCCGAGTGCCAGGCCGGAGCTCGGGCTGGGCGAGGGCGGTGGAAGTCGACGAGCGAGAGAAGGCAATCATGCGAATCGTGTGCGTGGGCCCTAAGCTACGTCACGATCCGCTATGGGTGGGACCAAGGAAATACAACTGTTCCAATTTACCGTTGTGGGGTGTGCAGTACTTGATCTGTGTCACTGTCATCGTCGCTGTCGTCTTCATCTAGAGTTCTTTTTCTCTTTTTCCGTCTTGAAGGTGATGCTGGCCTGCCGATATGAACCATATGAAACCACAGTTTCCCCCATAGTTTAGAAGTAACTGTGAATTCCAAACGACTTTTCCTCCACGACTCGAATTCCACGCACGACTCTTACGCTTTGTTTTGTTTATTATTTTTTAATTATGAAAATCTGCAGTGTCGCCCTCTAACGGTGACAGACAGTTGAGACATTAACAGAGAGCCGTTCAGTCCGTGATGACTATTATTTTTGTGTGTGTGATGACTAATTTTTATGAGTGATGATGATTAGGGGCCTATAATGATTTATTATTGTTCTCCGATAAATTGACGCACTTATTAATTGATAATTTTGGAATAAATTTTGCACCAAGGGGTCTACGGCAGGATTTCGCCCGTGATTTCGCTGGTCTAAGCGCTGAAAACAGTTATTTTCTTAACTTATGCCTGTTAGTTGCTGGCTCCTTCTCCCTTTGATAGGGGGGAGTCGTACGACCGACCCTCCCGACCCCACCCCGAGGTTTGCATATACACCCATGCTTATTATCTCCATGCAGTTTGTCAGAGATAACCCTACGACGAAAAGTGTCGGACATACAAAGTAATGTATCATTTGAATAAAGATTGAAATCCCCTTAATAAATCAAAGCAGCTTGGTAATTTCACATGTCAAATGATGATCATTCCATGAAAGAGAACCCACATGATAACTGAATTTGTACTGTCTCCCTCTTGATACAAGAGATGACATTGAATTCTCAGGAGCAACTATAGACAAGAAACTAACTTGGTCTAAACATATCCATTGTATTTCATCCAGAGCTGCATGACCAAAGAGTAGTATAGTCTACAGGCACAAGATCGCAGCATAATGGAATAATGATTCCTTATGCTAGATTAATGCCTCCTCTACCATGCTTGGGATGTTAGATAACATACAAAAAAAAAGGCTGTCAAAGTTATTGGGGTAAATGGAGTCAATGCCCAGCAAGATTGATCTAGAATGCATGTCAAACAGTGTCCAAAAGATGAAATGCTCCCTCCGCCCTTAGAAAGGAGACCGTGGGTAAGTACTTCTACTCCTAATCACGCTGTCTCCATTTGTACAGCAAAAACCATGGCCCTGCATGGGAAGTGGGGGTGCTCGGGGTGTTGAAGCACCCCCAGAAAAGACGTGTAGACCTATGTCTATTTTTCTTCAAATTTGACCGCTGAGTGACTTTTCAGTTGTTGATTTGGCCGCGAATTTGGCCGCGAAATTTTTCCGCGAACCCCCCCCCCCCCTCGCTGAGCGACTTTTCAGCTGTTGATTTGGCCGCGAATTTGGCCGTGAAAAAAATTTGTTGGCCGCGAATTTTTGTTTTGACCGCGAAAATATATATCACTGCACCCCGGTGAAAAAAATCGTTCCAGGGTCCTGGCAAAAACTCATCAGATAGATAGAACTTCATCCACACAGCTTTTAACTGGTCTGGAGCAGTCTCCCAGACAATGTTGTTGGATTCTTGCACGAATCGACACAAGTCTTTTAAGAGCCGGGCACATAGGTTTCTTTTACAAAAAGGGTAATTCATATAGATCGAGCATCTTATTTCCCCTATTGATAGAGATAATGTTGTCGAGGTGTAATGAATCACTGATTGGTCTTCTGGATCCATGGTGATTTCATTGGCTGCTGTTCATTATTTGCATAAGGTCTGTACAAACTGTTTTAACATCAATATGGATTTAGACGACGACATAGCCCTAAAGAAAATGACTTCAACAGATTGAATTTCTAAATGAGTTGAAAACAAACAGAATGAGTCATGTGAATGACACTTGGTGTATTTTTAGATTTTGCAAAAACATTATTTTGACACAATCAATCATGATATTCTTTTGCAAAAAGCTGCATCATTGAGGCATACGTGGTATAATCTATTCTTTTGCAAAAAGCTGCATCATTGAGGCATTCATGGTATTCCACTCGTGTTTTAACAATAATCTCTTTTGGCTCAATGAAAAAAAAAAGAATTTCGTATGTGGTGTCCCTCACTAGTTCCGGTCCTATATACATCTTTTCGTAACTACATTAATGAATAATGCCTAAATCCTTGTCATATTTCTGCTTTCAAGTGTACATGATTGTGTTATTGTCTACATGTCTTAACGAGTATATAAGATTATTAAACTACACGTTATTACACTGGCCTCTGGTCGTCGACCAAACGTCAGGATAATAACATAATTGGACACTTAATCATACACGAACGTTATAATTGCTATTCAAGATTTTTCTAATAATCAATTTTCTGACAATTTATTAAACAATTACATCTGATGGAGCAACAGAGGCTTAATATTTAACGGTTTCTGTTTAGTTCTCGAGACAATCATTACCCTTATCTTAACGGGTAAAACCCGTTAATGCAATAGTTCAAGTACCGACATTAACAGCACGTATTGTTCGGGACAAAGGTTGTGTGTGTTGATGACGAGAACGTCAGTATTTTGTTAGCTCAAAGATACAGAGCAAACATACATGACATGAGTCGCAAATTGGCTGCACAGAAATCGCCCCTTTTTTTTCTGAGGTTCAGCCCTGTGTGTTAATACCGGATTCACACTGATCACAGTGCACAAACATTATGGGACTAAGGTCTAAGCGGTAGGCTGATGATAAAGGAGATATGCTTTTTTCTGCGCGAAATACTCGGATAACAGGTGATACAACGCCAATCTACATCGCTCCTTTACATCGCGGCAAGCACCGGCGTTGTTGCAGCAGACGTGTGGGTTATAATAAGAATAAACATCGCCGTGTATTGTTGTGAGCCAAAAAGGACGATTTGAGTAAGGTAATAATTTGCATTTGCACTTATGTGTATGATTTGTATTCGTACCATTTTACTCTACATAGTAATGCTTTATTGAATTATGCTTTCTGATTTTTGATTATAATCCACCAGTTATTCGTCAAAATGTAAGCGTCGGCATTTTTCCTCAGAAAACAACAAGTGGACGAACGCACATCACGTGGATAATACATTGTCAAATATAAGCTCATGTCCATGGGTATTATGTTAATGATTTCAATTTCAATGTTAGTTTTTGGCCTCATTTCTAGCGGTCAAATGCGTATATGACTGTTATTGATATTATTTCCGTTTTTATAATATTAATTTTTATGAAAGCCTATGTAGATTGTGTTTAAATGCTTCATGTGCACCATGCACTGTACATATATACTTTTGTTATCCCACTTGTTCGCATGGATATAATGGAAATGTGTCTGTATGGCAATGTATATGCGTATATAATACTTATGTATGTATGAATATTATATTCAAGAATAATTATGTGTTTAAACGTTAGTATTTTAATAGACTTAATTTTATGTGTATTTCAAACGGATTTGCTAAACAAAAAAGAATACTATAAAAGCAGAGTTACTACAAAAAAAATTAAAAGACATTATCGAAACCTCATAATTTTAAAAGACGGAATTTTTTATATCGATACCAGTTATAATGATTTCTTCCGAAGAGATATATACGTCCAATGACCCCCCCCCCCCCAGTGAATTACAGGTTACAAAAGTTAAAATGCACACTTCTAGATCCACTAAAAAGTGGATGCACTCTTTTGGAAAATGAAACTACAAATTCCATCGGTATCACTTCCACAAACGCAAATGATCGAAATAAACTGCTTTCTTCCTTCGAACATTGAGTATAACTTCACTTCCATCGGATTGATTACACATTATACACCATAACACTAACAGTGGTGGTTTTGTATGTCTGCAACCGAATGGCCGCCTGTCTAGAAATCAGAGGTCGGGTTGTTATTCAGCAAGCAATCACACCCACAATATCGTATACAAAGTCCACGGAGTCTCTGCCATGACACTAGAATTAAGATTAAAGAATTCCAGTAAATAACGATTATATTTTATTACGTCCATGGTTTATATATCCTCAGCGTTATGAACGTAACTGTTGAGGAGAACAAAGATTAAGAAATACGTGGCAGTTGTCTATTAAAAAAGAAAGGTGTATGTGTGTGTGTGTGCGTGTGTGGTATGTGTGTGTGTGGTATGTGTGTATGTAGTGTGTGTGTGTGTGTGTGTGTGTGTGTGTGTGTGTGTGTGTGTGTGTGTGTGTGTGTGTGTGTGTGTGTGTGTGTGTGTGTGTGTGTGTGTGTGTGTGTGTGTGTGTGTGTGTGTGTGTGTGTGTGTGTGTGTGTGTGTGTGTGTGGAGGGGGGGGGCGGAGCACCATCGAAAACATCTTTTTATTTTCAATTTTATTTTGTTTTCACTAATTGTATTGTCATTAAAAGGGTTATATATCGGACAAACTTTCCGAGAGAACGACTTGAAAACTCGAAAATCATTTGTCGTAAAATTTGCACCGTGTCATGAAATCATACATATCACTTTTAGTAAATATACCGTTTTTAAATTAAATGTTTATCTTTGTTGAAGGCAAGTCTCTACTATTAGTCATTACAGCAGTAGGTCATTGAAGCGAAAATATACGTATAACATTATTGAGCTTATAACACTAAATTGCCTTTTATAGCTTCCTGGCTGTATACGGGAAATTTGTGTAGTTCCTTCAGATATAACAGTAAACCCTGTTTATAATGGCCACATAAAGGGAATGAAAAAAAAACCTGATTTTATAAGCATGTGACTGCAATAGACAGGTTTCAAACACATAATTTGCATCTACACTGACAAAATTTTCGGTCAAAGTTTTTCCTTGGCACCTTGGTATTTATTTTCCGTGTACCAGAAATGTAGTGATTCCGCTAAATAACAACACAGTTTACACAAATACAATTCAGAAAACATTTTGAATGATACAAAGTAAATTACTTTGTTATTGTGAAATTACAATGATACGAGACATAAACAAATGAAGTATTCATAATGACCAAAATATAATAACTTGAATTATGTACATGCAGAGGGCTGCCGTTACAAGCAGAGCTTGAACAGACGAACAGCCAAACTAAATGTGAATTTATATTGCAACATTAAATGGTACAATATGAATTTGATCAGTGAAAAGAGTAGGATGGGTCATATTGAAGTATAAATCCTGGTTTGTTTAATAACTAAGTACACAGTTATGTTAAAAGGGATAGGCTAGAAATATTATGAATCATTTTTAAATAAACTATTTCAGTTCCAAGTGACGTACGTCATCTCTTTTCTGAATGTGTTGCACAATCATTCCTTGAGCTTTCGGTGTGAATTAAAATTATATTATATGTTCTTGATTAGTTTTCTTAATTCTGTTGCTCTAGCTTTTTACTTTGGTCCTATCCTTATACCAACAGTTTGATTCTGATTTGTTCGTTTCAATCACAGAAATGGAGAGAAAAACAATACTTACATAAAATTCAACTGAAATTATATATATACAATATACATATTACCTGACTGATATGAAATGATATGATATGATATGATATGATATGATATGATATGATATGATATGATATGATATGATATGATATGATATGATATAATATTGAATTTTTGCCACTGTTGTAAATTGAAATATTCGAATTGAACCATGGTTTGGCCTCAATTACATTCTTTAATTTTACTTAATTGCCACAATGTTCAATCACAATTACTTTTCAATTAAATTTAATTTCTTTAATTAGAATTATCAATTATATTTTTCAATTACAATTAAAATTACTCGAAAATGTAATTAATTACGTAATTGTTCGATTATCCTGTAATTGAGCCGAACCCTGAATGGAACCAAGCATTATGAGATAATTGGAGAGTGAATTTAAAGTCAAAATTAACCAGATAGCGGGGTCCTTTAAAACGAAAACCTACAAAAACTGAACTCTAGATATTATACGTTGTGGAAGCCCCATTTAAAAAATAATACTTTTAACTGACATAGTGTTAAAATAAACAATTAAACACCCCAAAGTAAAAGGGGAAAAATCTTTAGACAGTTATGCTGCCACTGGCAAGATATGTAGGGATAAATATCGGCACATGAATTAATCTCGTACGGGGCAAAAATAGTATAACAGAGCAGTCTTTGGAAGAAAACTATAGTACAGTTGCTTTTTTAAAAGCCCTTGATTATTGTTTTAAACTGCATTTTTCAGGGCTTAAAAGTTATCTGTAACAGATTTTTTTTTCACTGAAAACACTGTTACACGTTGTCTTTAAAGACCCGGGCTAACGTTGACCACAGTTTTAAACATGTGAGCTACATAATCCTCCATGCTCTAAATGTCTTTGATAAGGTCTAAAAATGAAGCCCTGAAAAAAATTGTATTTCAAAATGATGATTGAGTGCTTTTAAAAAGTGAAAATCTACAAGCACTCAAATTGACCGGATTCACTTGCCCATTTCCTCCCATAGACTTACTTTGTGCAGATCTGAGCTATTTTATACTCCACCCAAGTGCAAACTGTTTATTCATGCATATCTTGCCAGTGGAACTTTAACTTTTCAAACTTTTGTATTCTAGGGTGTTTATTTGTCCACAAGAACACTACTATGTAGCTCAGATATCAAAGTTTGACATTTCTTTAAATTGAAGCTCCACAACGTTAGCCTATCACTTTAAGTTAACGACAACTTATATCTCCAAAGTTGATCTCCGGTGCACAGTGCAACAATAATTTATCACACAGTGTAACAGTGTTTGCCTCTGCCATTTTGTTGTCGTTTTTATATCCTTATTCTGAAGTTTTGAAAGTTTATTCTTTTGCATATTATCATCAGAGATCGGGATCGAATATTTGACGAGAATGAGGTCGGAGTGCATTCTGTTTCTGCTTGTGAGTGCAGCGACATGTGGTACGTACTTAAAACCAACTCGATAAAAATGTTTATAGAATTGATCTTGCACAAAGTGCGTGCGACGTTGATGTGTTAACGAGGAAGAGGTCCACATTACAAGAGATTTTGCACGAAGGAAAAAGAAACCGAAAACGTGCACGATTTCAAGATTCGTAAAAAAACTAACCCGTCGAAAACGTAAGAACTAAAGATTGGTGAAGAATTGGTGAAGAAAGTTGACCGTATTCTTTTTTAAATAAAAAAAAACCCAGCATGGTAAGTTGCCCCAGTATACTGAGACTAATTGTCAGTAAGTTGTCACACCTTGGTCGAATATTGGAAATCCCTGTAAAGACCGAGAGTCCGATATATAGGGATTTATATAAACACTGCACAAAAAGTAAGTTTCGCCTTGTTCAAAGTGCCATAACTTTTTAACAAAGTGGTTTTGAGCAAAATGATTTGGCAGGGGTGTTTTTGCCTTCATTGATTAATTTCTGCTTTGAAATGCGATATATCCGTCAAGTCATGCATGAGTGAGCACATAATCAAAGGTGAAAATGTCACTTTTCGAAATTCACAAGGGTCATTTTGGGGGATTTATGATACAGGATTTTGATAAATTCTGTTTCTGGTGAATGATTTAGCGCTATTTATGTTAACCATCTATCGTTTGACCTCCTTACACCTCCCCAGAAACTTTACACATATTTTACGGTTCAGCGTGCTCAATTTAAAAATATTCATCCTTCCTAAATTTTGAAACTGTAAAATCCATAAAGTTTATTAAAAAAAATATAATCGAATATTTTTCAGCAAAATTTAATGGCATATGTTTTACGAACATAATAGGTTGTAAGCATGTCATGGTTGAGTGAGCATACTTTCTTGACAAGCAGAAAAAAAATTCAATTTTTGCAGTTATTTGGCATTTTAAATGACTCTTGAAAAGTGACAAGTTTGCCTGTTATGCATGCTCACTCATGCATGACCTTACAGATCAGTCGCATTTTTACACAGAAGTTAGTCAATTAGTGTCAGAGCACCCCTATGAAATTGTTAAGTACCAATGAACAGCATAATCGATGAACACTGAAAACTCACGAGTCAATTTGAACAATTAAAACATCCTTAAACAGACTTTAAGTCGCACAAACTATGGCTGCTACAATCGTCCGTTACTATCGGACCTCGCGTTAATTTGACTGTACTCGTTGCATAATGGTACATGTATCATGTACGAATAAGACCCTTTAAAATCAAACCACCTATTGTGTTCGTTGTATTGACTGTTGGGGCTGTGGCGGTACATAAAACACCCTGTTTATAGACGATATTTTTCTTGATTCACATTATGTCAAAACTGAAGATGATAAATATTGTTGACACAGTATGTTCGCTTATTGGGTAACGATGTGAAACTCGCTCGATATTGATAAGCAGATAAAGAAATACCAGAAGCATAAGTAAACAGACTCTGTAACGTGACAGATATTATTTTAAAGGACGTGTTGTGGACTGAAATTTCTATAGGGGATAATTTAGTATTATGCATGAAAACAGTGCATTACTATTAGCTTTAGGGTCCGGAGATTTTTTTGTTTATTTTACCACTTTTTAAAATAAAATCTTATTAAAATGTCTTTTTTTCTTCTTCTTAAAACCTAATAAAGGCATATACATTTCCGTCCAAACATATTGGTGTTATTCATAAATAGTGAGACAAATTGTAGAATTTCATATTCTTTTTTTAATATTGTATAGTGTGTCAGTGTCTCTTTCCTGCCAAAGATATGCCCAATTTCATGTCCTGTTAATCAGTTATTTAAAGTTAGCACTTGCATTTTGTACTAGTAAAAGCTTGACAAGTTCTTTGTACTAGATGTTGTACAGTTTTGAAACTATCTTTAGCAAAGAAAAACATAGAAGGGGTGAACATGATTATAGAAATGGTTCAATAATTTTGGCAAACCACTCTACTTAAAAAGGACACCTAAAATTAAAAAAGTATTGGAAAATGATTACACACAATGCGTTGTTCAACGTGAAACAGAGACGTGTGAACGTTGTTCAATATTTTACGGACATGGAGGCTCAACTACAGATTCAGTTTAATCTTGAGAAGAAATGATTTTTTTTTATGACCGTTTAATTCCATGAAACAGTCAATAATAAATGCTATATTAATATTGTTAATACAAAAGCCAGTGTATAGTTTCGGTAAATGGTGAAGAATGAAATTTTCTTGCTTTTTTTTTTTTTAAAGATAATCGTCATTAATGAACTGAAAAATCAAACACCCCCGAGCGCTTCCATTATGTTATTTTTTACTTTTTTAAAGTAGAAAAATCGGGGGATCCCGACTTATTTGCAATAAGAAATGTACATCGTGATATTCGCTCCATGAAGATATCTAATAAAAATTACAACATACCATTTTGAACAATTTTAAGTCTTTTTGGTGTTGTTTTCTGATGTCTCACATGACAATACCGCCGTTTTGGCCCTGGAACCGGTTCACGTGATTTAATGGCCGTGAAAGGACATAATTTGACAGTGAAAAATCCTCCCATTTGATCTGACACTTTTTTTAAGTTTTTGGTTTTACACTTCGCTATTTGGCAGTGAACGGACATAATTTGGCGGCGGATGAACAACCCACCCTTTTGAAAAATCCTGGGTTCGCCTCTGACTTCAGTCATGACGTGGTTCAAGTAGGGTTTTTTTTTCGAGTTTTGTTTTAAATATTGCTGTCTTTTAAATTTCTGTCATTTGTTACAGGGTTTGCAGCAGTACCACAATGGACTGAAATTTTGGATTATTCACAATTTTCAGAGGGTGACAACATAGGTAAGTATACATTCGTCCAATATTAGTCCATGCGATCTCCATTTTGTAAAGGGTCAAATTTCTTATTGTTTTGTGAAACCGAAATAAAAAAAAACGTATCTCAAACCCCAGTAAATTATAATATGCCCAACACTTCACCGGGTGATGATACAAAAGACGAAACATTAGATTGTAATATTGTAATATTGTATAGTTACAAAGTGAAGACAAAGTAATTTATACCTATATTTATAACCACAAAGTTGTCAAATATATTCATCAAGGAAAAAAATTACGAATATGGTGGGGAGGGCAGGTCACCCATGCACACAATATTCATTCCCCCAAAAAAATTGGGGGGGGGGGTGTACTAGAGGGCGGCGGAAGCGGGGGCGGGGGGGGGCGACTTGCCCCCAACCTTTTTTTCAAAATGAAATGTGCCCTTTTTGTGAATGACATTTTTTTACTCTACGAATTTTCATCCCTGAAGGTGATTCTCTTTTATCATAATGTTCTCATTATTATGGTCTTCTTGTTTCATTCATGTTCTTTTTTTTTTTTGCCCCTGACGGGGCGCGTACATATATACAGAGAAGACATAATTGGGTAAATCATGTTCAACGAACATTTTGTGCCTAAAAAGGGCATTGCATCTCATCTTAATGCCCTCATGGGGTAGCAAAATTAGGCCCTCCTACTGTTTGCCCCACTACCCCCCTCCATTTCACTTAAATGCAAATAATGTTATTTTTTTTTCAAGTTAAATGTGCCTTCTTTTGGTTTGTACCCATACTGAGTGAAGTGGAACTTTTTTTTTTAATATACGCACATTCGTCACTGAAAGTGATTTTTTTTTGTTATTGTTTATTCTATGTATTGTTGCCCCTGACGCACATCGTAGACTAAAGAGAATACTTTCAACGAAGAGGCATACTATGTGCCTAAAAGGGGCATTTGGCCTCTCACCTTAGTGCCCTCGGAGGTGGCAAAAAGTGGGCCCTCTCCATCCGTGAAAACATGGCCCTATCTTATGTGCTCTTCAAGCGATAAAAAGGTGTCTTTCGTGAGGGAACTTTCCGATTTTCTTTAACAAAGAAAATCACTTCTTAAGGAGAAGAATACCCCATTTTTCTTTAAGAGACTTTGCGTATATATTCTACAATCATGCATAACAATCATATAACAAAATACGTGTTTTATCATCTCTGCGCCCTCCACAAATTGTTTGCTCATTGATTCTTATGGATCCGTTTGATACTAGACGCAGAGCGCGGATCTAGAGGCGGCGGCCGCGCGCCTGGCCGCGCCGGGCGCGCGCTGTCCCGCGGGCGCCGGGCCGGGCAGCGGCCTTCGGGCGGCCCAGCGCTCCGGCCGGCCGCGTGCCTCAAGGCCGGCCCCGGGCGCGCCGCCTCCGCGCGCCCGCTATCACCCCGGGCCGGCTGCCAGCCACTATAGACCCGCCGCCGCGCGTTGCAAACCGCCCCCCCCCCAATAAAAAAAAAAATCCGGGGACCATATTTTTTAATCTATGCGTATTTTTTTAAACTGCCATGTCCATTTGATAATATTTATATTTATTCTATATTCTATCGTATTTTAAGATGCCCAGAAAACGCATTTTCACACACAGATTTTCAAATTTTTTCCCTACTGTGGGAGGGGGGACACCCCCCTCCCACACCCTCCCCCCTCGCTCGCTCCGCTCGCTTCGACTAGGTCGCTACGCTCCCTCGCATACCACCCCAACCCCCCGCTTTATAAAAAGCTGGATCCGCCCCTGGACAGATGTTCTTCATCTTAATTAGCGTCAGAATAGACCACAAAGCGAGTTTTACAACTTAACATTTCAAAATTTTCCCAAACCGCTCGCTCGCTACGCTCGCTCGCGGAGTAAATATATGTCATGTTTTAATGATCAGAAATCCCCTTCAAAAAAGTTGGGCTGAAGTTACATTACCGCGAAAAAACAACTACTTCAAGCAGTCAAAGTTCATTGATCTACACAAATGTTCTCCATCTTTTTAAAACACTATACACACAAAAAAACAGAGCTGTAATTTGCGCCAGAATAGACCACAAGCGAGTTTTACAACTTAAAATTTCCAAATTTTCCCAAACCGCTCGCTCGCTACGCTTGCTCGCGGAGTAGGTGTATATTTTCAAGTTTCAATAAAATCGGAATCCACTTCAAAAAAGTTTTGCTCAACTTACATTACCGCAAAAACAGCTACTTCAAGCAGAAACCTATACTGATGGTGGAAATATCCGCATGCGCCCAATATAAGTGCCCTTTTTTGGCTTTGCCCCCCAAACGAAAATACGTTCCGCCGCCCCTGGTATGTACTCACTGTAGTGTAATGAATATCAAGTTTCTTGTTTCCTATTCCTGCAAATATGATGCCGCTGCCCTAATGAAGCTTTTCTTGCGGTTTGTCGGGCTCGTGTACACAGTGTGTCCCCCCCCCCAAATGGTATAATCGGAAAGTAGTTTTTT
Organism: Eucidaris tribuloides; assembly: GCA_001188425.1. NCBI lineage: Eukaryota > Metazoa > Echinodermata > Echinoidea > Cidaroida > Cidaridae > Eucidaris > Eucidaris tribuloides. The sequence continues at coordinate 87,117 of JZLH01S0620555.1, read as the reverse complement.
AATATATGAAAATCATATACAACCTATAGTCAAGTTGGGTATTGTCATAAAGCTAGAAGATGCATACTTTCCAGTTCAATTTATTTCATTTCATTTGGTTGTGTCAATTCTGAGATATGTTGAATTTTCTGCAATGACGCAAAATCGCGTTTGTCCCAGTATGTGCTATACATGTACACGCATGGTTCTGCATATCATTTAACAATTAAGAAACACACTGAGAGTGTGAAAACTATTGCGTACTCGTTCAATTTAGCTGGACGAACAGATTTTTCTGATATCCTATCATTTGTAGTACAAAGGGGGTAAATAACTTTGACAAAAGGCTTAAAGCGAATGAGACGTGTAGATCATCATGATGTCAGTGTGAATGTAGTTTGATAAACAGACGACATGAACATGTTCAATATCATTTGAATGCCGAGTAACGGTTATTTGTATTTATTTATTTAATTTACTAGATATCATTTAAACACATATTGAAAGAAAAAATGCATTTGTTGTATGCTTTATTAATGATTTTTGTAATTCAGTATTATGAGTTCTGTAAGCAGCAATTCAGTTGTCATTATGACCAATACACAAAAATGAGACAAACGTGATATTTGCCTGACTGCACAAAAGTACTTTTGATTTATAATAGTAAATTAATTGGGTTTAACATTATCAGAAAGAAGATTTATTCTGCTTTATCATGATACCAAATACACATACCTTTTGAGAAAAGTAATTACCTTAAATAATTTTCTCCCGATTAGACAATTTTTTTTTTTTTTGGGGGGGGGGGGGTACACACACTATTTTTCATTCTTTTTATCTTATAATAGCGAATACATAATTCTGTTCAGTTTGTTATTGCATATTGTTGTAAACTAAGAATCATACTGCATTTGGATTTGATATTATATCATAAGTTACGTATGATATGTTGCATTGGATATTATGCAAAAGTGAAATGAAATGAAATAAAATCAAATTAAATCAATCTACACTCTAATTACAGGGATTTAAAATAAATCCTGAACGGGTTAGGGAACAGTCGATTTTGGGATTTAGATTTAAATGTAAACAATTTACATTTAAGTCACAAATGCTTAAAATTTAGATCTTTAAGATGTAAATCTAAGATTCAGTGGAAATCAAATGAAACCAATAAAAGTGAATAGTATACAAGAGAACAGTAAACTTTAAACAGTGGACTATAAATTAAAAACTTTAAACTCCAGTTACATACGCAGTTTAATAAGGATTCTAATAATCAAATCAAATTAGAACAAAAATATAGCACAATAGATGCAGTTAACAATTAACAATATTTAGATCTTTTCTATACCTGGACTTACTTTTTCATATACATGTATACAGTTATAATGATAGAAATAAACTAGAAAAGAAACAAACAATAAAACAAACACCTCACCTTTATAGGGTAGCTAGGCCTACTCAATATAAATCAAGTTAATTTGAAATATAAAGCTACTGTCACACCGCGCCGTCTAACGATTCCGTCTGAAAAACGAACGCGTACGTTTATTAAACGTTTTAATTCGTTTTCAACTGGATTACAAACGTATCTATAGATGTTGACAAACGGTGCTTTTCCGTTCTGTTCCATTCTATTGTTTTTCATTTACCAGCGTCTGACGCCGTCTGAGGTAAATATTTTAGACGGAGGCAGACGGAATCGTTAGACGGCACAGTGTGACTTAGCCTTAAAGGCAAGGTTCACCCTGACATCAAGTTGGTTTTAATAAATACAGAACAATGAGAGAAATATATTTCTGGCGAAAATCCACCAAAGAATAACAGAGTTATGAAGTTTCAAAGTTTTATATTTGTGACGTCACATGCGAGCAGTTCCCCATATGTCATGTGATATAAAATCCATAAAATTCCTGTTTTCTCAGAAATTTGAAAATGATTTCACCTGTGCATTTAATATACTACCAGAAACATTATTTCACACATGCTTCTATGAAAAAAACCCATTCAATTATCATGAACCATTAAGAAATGGCAATTTATGGAATTTATATTACATGACAAATGTGGAGCTGCTCGCATGTGACGTCACAAATTTAAAACTTTGAGACCTCATAACTCTGTTATTCTTTGGTAGATTTTCGCCAAACTTTCATCAATATGTTTCTCTCATCGTTCTACTTTTATTAAAACCAACTTTAAAGGGCGATTTTTTCGACTTCTAAATACCCTTTAATTATACTGGCGTTTTTTTTATATTCATTGGAAGTACATTGAAATTCGTTCTACACCTGTAAGAAACCGTTCGCTTACAATAATTACTCAGTATCAATCTTTTTTTTTATTCTTCAGGTTATGAGGTGGGCGTTATTGAAGCAACTGACTCTGATGGTCACGCTCTGACGTATAGTATCGTCGATCTCGACGATGATACCGAGCTCGGCGATGGCGAGGGAGATGGCTTCGATTACCTCGATGTCAATCCCGTAAATGGTAGCGTCACGGTTAGAGTCAAAGTTGATCGTGAGGTAATAATTGTATTGAAATAGATTGCTTTCTTACACGGGCGGCGAACCCGGGAGCGGGGAGGGGGAGGGATTGGAGGGATCGCCCCCCTCGATTTTTAGAGCTCATTGTTTTGGTAATTTTTAAAGCATTTTAGATAGATTTTGTATCTGCAAACCTGTTCAAAAGGCGAATGTGATGGAAATAAATCATCAAAGTTCGTAGTGCAGGAGAAGGGATTTCCAATTTACACTTTTTACTTTTGACAATAATTTGTAACACGTGCTTATGTCTCGCGCGAATGCATCGGCCGGATTATTTCACCTTCGGTGTTTCCGTCCCCCACCCCCTCCCCGTTACATGAAATCACTGCTTTCTTAATTTGTACAAAACATGACTACTGTCCAGGTCTAATCCGATTAAAGATAAAAGTATTAAAATATTGAATCCATACGTCTCACTTGAAAACAGGTGAAAAATGTTAGATGTTTTGAGCCCAAACGAACCCGGTGTGATGAACACAGTATCCCTTCGTCCATGTCGTCTACCATAGCTGGGGCCGTGCAAAAGATAGTTATTTTGATTTATGCATTGCTGTAAGTTCAAGCACAACTGAAACCATAAAATTTTGCGTTACCTTTAGTTTTGTCTCGCTGTTTCTGAAACCTTATTGGTCTAAAAAGTGGTTTGTTTTACTGTGGTGCGGCGCCACCGGGGGGGGGGGACTGTCAAGGGGTGGTCTCTCCCTTTTGTTTTCAAAGTAATAAGAATTTCAGGGCGCTTTTAGTGTTTTTAAAACAATTTCATCCCCTAGGATTTTGTTATTGTCCGGGAATTTTCACGATATTTTTTATATTTTTTTTGGCCAATTCTTGCCGGGGAAAGATTTTCCCGACGGATTCCACCTCCCTTAAGATTTTAACCTCAACTCAGGGCAGCGCCAGAGCAAAATTTTAGGAAGCGCGAAATCCGTTGGGGAAAAGTTTACAGGCCAAGTTGTTGTTGCCATTTTTTTTTACTAGCCGAACTGCAAACCAAACAGTATCAGACAAGCGACATCCCCCCCCCGTGGCCCTGCCCATGGGTCAACTATAGTGCCGATAATTTCCTCTGCTGGGCACATAAAAGTTAATGTTCATCGGTGATTACGTTTCAAATCGATTCAACGTGTAATATTTATTTTATATTTTACGTGTTGACAAAATTATGACCAATGGTGAGATCATATGATATTTGTTTAATATCACTTTAATCCATTCAATATATCAATAAATTAGGAATCAATCAGACATAAAATACAACACTCAAAATCATCAATGGAATAAAAGGTAAATGATGATAATGATGATGATGATACTACTACTACTACTACTACTACTACTACTACTACTACTACTACTGCTACTACTACTACTACTACTGCTACTACTACTACTACTACTACTACTACTACTACTACTACTACTACTACTATTGTCTTCTACTACTACTACTACTACTACTACTACTACTACTACTACTACTACTACTACTACTACTACTATTACTACTACTGTTAGTACTACTGCTACTATTACTACTGCTACAACAACAACAACAACAACAACAACTGCTACTACTGCTACTGCTACTATTAAAATTATATTATTTATATAATACTTTACTGCTACTATACTACTGCTACCCAACTACAACAAACAACAACATACAAACTTTTCTACTACTACTACTACTACTACTACTACTACTACTACTACTACTACTACTACTATTACTACTACTGTACTAGCAATAACAATAATAAGTAGTAGTAGTAGTAGCAGCAGCAGCAGTAGTAGTAGTAGCAGCAGCAGTAGTAGTAGTAGTAGTAGTAGAAGTAGTAGTAGTTAGAGTTAGTAGTAGTTAGTAGTAGTAGTAGTAGTAGTAGTTAGAGTAGTAGTAGTAGTAGAGTAAGTAGTAGTAAGTAGTAGTAAGTAGTATAGTAATAGTAGTAGTAGTAGTAGTAGTAGTAGTAGTAGTAGTGGTATAGTAGAAGTAGTAGTAGTAGTAGTAGTAGTAGTACTAGTAGTAGTAGTAGTTATAGTAGTAGTAGTAGTATAGTAGAGTAGTAGTAGTAGTAGTAGTAGTACTAGTAGTAGTAGTAGTAGTAGTAGTAGTAGTAGTAGTAGTAGTAGTATAGTAGTAGTATAGTAGTAGTAGTAGTAGTAGTAGTAGTAGTAGTAGTAGTAGTAGTAGTAGTAGTGGTAGTAGTGGTAGTAGTCGTAGTAGTAGTAGTAGTAGTAGTAGTAGTAGTAGTAGTAGTAGTAGTAGCATTACTCATCCAGCCTCTTCAGTGACATACACTGCTCTCCCAGAAGGCCCTGCAATTATTATTATTACCTCTTAGTTTCCACCATGTCCCTATTTCACTTCTAGATACAGAGCAGCAACGTGGATAAAGCACCTTGCTAAATAACGAAGAAGGAATTTGTATTGAAATAAAACTATGACTGGCGACTGTTATTTATCCACCAAATAAATATTTGTTCTTCTTTTTCTTTTTCTTTTTCTTCGTATCTTTTCAGGAATTTGATGAATTACGCGTCGTATGGTCGGTAACGGATGGAACCAATCCCAGAAATGTAATTCAATAACAATGATTTATTTCCAGTCTGTCATTTAGATAACTAGATAACAAACAAAATCATCAGCTACTCAATGATTTTGAAGAATAATTATCCATGATAATTATACATGTATTGATGATTGATACTTTATATGTTCAATATACACTGTTGGTCATAAAGGTGGAATAAAATATTTTTGAATAAAAATCGGCAGTTTTGCTTGTATTTGAAGGCTATGCGTGACAAAATCGGTATATTGAGTGATTAGATAATGTTCCCCAATTACACAGGTGACATTATAACATGAGAATTTGGATTAAGTATATAATATTCTTTTTGTTGTAGACTTATAAAAGCCTATGCATATGATATTCTGTGCTCCTTTCGCCTGATTTAGCACTGTGTCATAAGAAGGTCTGATTTTTTCGAGTTCCTTGCATCCCGTTTTGAAAAATAAAAATCGTAGAAGATCGTTTCCCTGGACTATGCACTGGTCCAACCGGTCACAACAACTACTGCGAGTAGAGTGGTAGCCTTTGCGGTACAGGAGGGCTACAACAGACCTGATGATCGCAGAAGTCTAGGATATGCACAGAGTGCAGTCTCTAGATGATCTGAAACGTCAACATGAAGGTCGGAATGCTGCGGCACAGGAAATCACCAGGAACGTCCCAGATATGAACACAAGAAGAGATTGCATGCGCAACTGTTGCAATTCAGCCGACAGAAACCCCGGAATAATTGCCCCTTAACCACGCAACCCGTCTTCGTCGCTTGTGAGAGCAATATTCATTGGGATCAACGTTTCGCCGGCTCACCCGTTAATGCAGATTGCTACCAACCATGCGTTACCAGCCTTAGAGCCGGTTGACCGAATGTCACGCCTGTCTGTTCGCCACCAGAGTATGCAACGTCTTCTTTGGGCTAGGGAAAGAAGTTCACCCAGTGCATCGGCAACATGTGGTCTTATCGGAACGAGAGCCGTTATCCTTGACCCGAAAGGATGGGGACAACGAGTTCGTCGATTAGCGCGGGAAAACCTTCAGCGATGGAATGTATCCACGAGAACGACCTCAAGGCGGAGGCGCGCTCAGTGATATGAGATGGCCGGCATGCCATTATGGAGGGAAAACGGCACTTGGTTGGTTCCGGATCGAAACGTCAACGGCCGCCGCACTACATGGATATCTTGGAGTTCAAGCTGTCTTCCATATGCAAGACGAGGTGTATGGGCACAATTTCCGACCTGCAAGGAAGACAACGCTCGACAGCACAGGCCGTGAGTTAAGAAGGGCTTCCTGGAGGCAGAGGGCGTCGACAGTTGCCATAGCCAGCTTGTTCGCCGGATATGACCATAGGGCATGGCATGGGATGCCTACTACTAGCCTGAGCCATCAACAGACAGAGAGCGATTCCTCAAAAATCTGCAGGGAGTTGGCAGATCTCTCTGAGGGAAGAAGGGAGCGTCTATGTCCTGTTGACGCTCATCACGAAGTAGTGGACAGCATGCCACATAGTCTGCATGCCGCTGGTTCGTGCCAGGGGATGGACATACCCTCTAGTGGATGAGTAACGAACGTGACTCAAGTTTGATGCTATAATTTTGTCCATAAATTACGCAAAAAGAAGTATATTTAGGAAAACTGAGAGACGATTGAAATAATATCTTCATGATCTTTAAATACTGTATATGTCGTCATTGTTGTTTCTACCACTATGCTCATGACATCCAGCTGCGCTTAGGCAAAAAATTTAAGGGTAAACTTCGTAAACTACTCATGCTTGTGAACAAACGTGTGTATACGGCAGAATAATAAAGTATAAGTGGTTTCATGGCAACCATAATGGCCATATTCCAAATCATGTTGTAGATTAAATATAATTACGCCGCCTGTGAAAAATTTGTGAAAAAATATTCCACCTTTATTACCAACAGTGGGTCTGGTAATTTATCAAGATCAGATTCACTTTCCCTTAAGTTCTCAACTAACAACTTTATGTAGGGTAAAACATGAAACAACGCTACTGAACAACCCGAAGGTAGCCTGTGTGTCGGTCCTAATTCTTTTACGTTTTGTCTAGCTCTCAAACAGAAACTCAAAGAAAATATGGGTCTAAAAACTGCAACATTGCCACTTAAACTGTATTTCATACTTCCAAACTTAAAATTTCGGTAGAAAAGCTGTTCTTTAAAAATATATCGAAAAGTAAATATTGACATTGTCGTAAAAAAATACAATAACATGGCCAAGGGGAATCCGTGCGACTTTTTGTCGGCGCGTGATGCACGGACACTTGTGCTTGAGTGTCTTAATGGCAGCCGGACTGCGAAAACTCCCCAGAGAGTCGGTGGGATGCCCACCTGCATCAGGTGTGATATGTAAAATTGTGAGAGAACGCCTTAAAGGCGCTGATCCAAGACTTTAAACCAACAAACTCAACTTTGTAATTTGAAAAGGAAAGGTGAGTATATGGGAGAGTCACAAGAAAATGTAAAATCTTGTCTAAAAATTGAGAATAGGTTGGCTCTATACTTGTAAATTTTCCCGTAATGAAGTAACTCGAAAGTTTTAATCTACGAGAAACTGTCAAATTATTCAAATATTAATTAATATTTACGGTGTTATATTTTGCTCACAGTCCCGCAAAATTACTTTGCTCATAGAGGATGTGAACGATGAAACCCCGCAATTTGACAACAGCGAATTTTCAGCTGATGTTTTTGAGGTAAGTATACTGGTGCATTATAAAGGCAGCTTTCAAAGATATAATGAAAAAAGGTACGATTTTAGGATATCATTATTTTCATAAATTACTTGAACGGTTCTAGAACATTTGCCCTTGGAAATCTACACCCCAGACAATTTTCGTAACAATTACTCTACCTCTCAAGGACAATTACCCCCCCCCCCGCGGAAAATTCCCACCCGAGCAATTGCCCCGGACAATTTTCCGCCGGGTTAATTACCCTCAGGGCATTTACCCCCAAGACATTCACCCTCCCAGGAAAACTTCATCGATAATTGTCCTATTATTCATATGATAGTTGTCCGGGGGTATTTGTCGGGGGAGGGGGAGGTAATTAATAAATTATCGTGGGGATAATTGTCCTGGGTGGTAATTTTCCGAGGAGTAGTTGTTCTTGATGGACAAAAGTCCCGCTGGTAATTTTCTGGGGAGTGGGGGGTAATTCTCCGCGTGGTAATTTTCCGAAGGTAATTGTCTTTGAGGGCAAGTTGTCTAGGCGTAATTGTCCAGGTTGTTTTTATCTGGAGGGGTGGGGGCTGTCCGTTGATAATTTTGCGGGTGTGGTAAGATGTTTAGGGCGTTACAAAAAATGTCATTCCAGAATCGAAGCGCCAAAAGTTTTTACGGTCAGTCACAGCCTCGAGAAACAGTCACTTTATTGTGGCGCGGGGGGGGTTCATCGTAATTTAACACATTTTTTTTGGGGGGGGGCTTAACCCCAAAGGCCCCTCCCCCCCCGTCAAACTTTGTGTTCT
>JZLH01S0620555.1:65726-78095 GCA_001188425.1 Eucidaris tribuloides | reverse complement strand
ATTGTATACCGTATACATAAGCACTTGCTAAAATTTCTTCAAGCCAAAGATGGATATCAAAGCGATTGTTTTTTTGTTCGTATGCATAACATTTTGCTTGTGCTCAAACCGTTTGCTTGCCGAGCAATTAAGGTTTCATTGTAAATTTCATTGACAAGTTTACACTATCTCATTTGTGACACACGTTTCTGTTATTCCTTTGAATATATGATAGGGTAATTCGCTATTATTGGAATACATTTTTGAGAGAACCTTCTTTCCACATAGCAATAAAAGTTTAAAAGTTAGTGGCCACCAAATTAGCGTTTTGGCATATTTTGACTCTGCCCTGGCCCACTGTGCGCCGGTGCGAACATCAACAAAGCCGGGCTCCGTAAAGCATGTTCTAATGCAATACGTGTTGGGAGAAGCCTCCCTATTTCACCACTCGGGGGCCGTTGCAACTCAAACATTTTGAAAGAATTTCCGTACCTCGAGGAATGGAACGGGGTAAATCTTTTACCCTCTACCTCGGGTATTTTCCTTGGTATTTAAGTAACAAGTTTTTCTTGATTTATTTACCTCCTGTGCACCTTTGGTTTGATCTATTATGAGCAAGAACATGTTTAAAACTCAAACATCCTGATTAAGCGAGAGCGCTAATGCTGGTATTACAGAGCTTGAAACAAACCAAGCAAATACCTGTAAGAACAAGCAAAGTGTTCGTTTTATGCATGCGTTTTCAAGCATTTGCTTGATAGAGTGAAGAATACTATTTTCGGCATAATAGGTACTGCATACAGATTTCAGAAATTGACTGAGCTTAAAGGTAAATGACATGTTTGGGGGATAGTCCCCAACTTGGGGTAAAAACTATTCTAGAATGAAGTAAACTATGCAAGGATTCTCCTATCAAAATTTTGTAGTCAAAACTGACTCATTTTTAAATAATGTCCATCAGTATGCCTTGTAACAGACAAATCTGTAGTGTAGCCTGCTATGGGGATTAATTCTATCGTGCCCTGATAAAATTAAACTGTTGGTCTGTTCATGCTTGATTCTCCTTACGTAAACAAACTCAAGACAAATCCTTCCAGCCAGGAGATCCACTCCAGCTGGAGTACATTTGGTATATGTTTCAACCCGTTTGGTTCTAAAGACATTTTTGTCTCGCCTGCGTAGCGGAGCGAGACATAGGTATCACTATTTCCGGCGTAGGCGTCGGCGTAGGCGACGGCGTAGGCGACGGCGTCGTCAACAATTGTGTTGTACACACAATAACTTTCTATAGCTTCGAGGTGGGATCACCAAATTCATACCACAGGTCCATCTCTTGAAGGCACAGGTCAAGTTCGACGAATATGAGTCGAATTTGATTAAGTCAAAGTCAATTGAAACTTTCCATGACTGGCACTTGCTATGTTGTACACAATAACTTTCGTATACCTTCGAGGTACGGGATGCAAATTCAACACAGAGTCCATTCTTCGTCGAAAGGTGGCAAGGTCTAAGTTCAAGTGGAGTTGAATCTTGGATCTAGGTCAAAGTCAGCAATTTCGAATGACACTTTCCATGACTGCACTGTCGTCGTGTTACACACATAATTCTATAGCTTTCGAGGTGGGCATCAACGAAATTCATACCAGAGCGTCCATCTCTCAATGTGGTTGATATCCACACAATAAGCTTTCTATAGCTTCGAGGTGGGATCACCAAAATCAATACAGACGGCCATTCTCTTGAAGGCCGCAGGTCGAAGTTCGAATATGAAGTCGAATTTGAAATAAGGTCGAAGTCAAAGGTCAATGAACTTTCCGATGACTGGCACTGTTGCTATGTTGTACACACCAATAATTTCTATACCTCGAGGTAGGATTGGCCAAATTCATACAAGGAGGTCCATCTCTTGAAGTGGCAGGTCAAGGGTCGAATGGACGTTGAATTTGATTAAGGTCAAAGCGACAAAGGTCAATGAACTTCCATGACTGGCACTGTGCTATGTTGTACACCACAATAAACTTTCATATACCTTCGAGATAGGATTGGCCAAATTCATATCAAGAGTCCATCTCTGAAGGTGGCAGGTCAAGTTTGAATCGTGAGTGATATTGATTAAGGTCAAAGGCAATGAATCTTTCCATACATGCCACTGTGCTAATGTTGTACTACCTAATACTTCATGGTATTCAACGCATTCTTATGTTATCTGATTTCCACTAGGGATAAGATAGGGCTAACCATTATTGCGTATGTGAAACTTTCAGACCACAATTCACCTCCCTATAAACTGCTGACAGCCATCAGACAGTCATATTAGGCATAGTTTTGACATCGCAGTCTCTTCATGATCGTCAATGCAGGCGAGACAGACGCTTTGGCGTTTGCCTTGTTATTCTTCCAACTTCATGTCACTGAGCTTTAATCTCTATACTTAAATTGGCCTACGGTGGCAATTTTTTCTTTTCATGCATTATGGCCATTGTCTTGATACAGGCTATAAACCTAATGTCTGATCCTCAACGCCTACTCCTGACACACTGGGCCCGAAGTTCGGTTCCACGAAAACCCATGTCCCGGAGCAACCACACATTATAACCTAGGAAATATTGCGTCATCTTATTATGTGCTCTAGACGTCTCCAGCTATGTAAAACAGAGGCAGTCTATCCCGTACACTCATAAAATGGCCTGCAAAGAGCAGCGATAAGCAGGTCTCAAAGAATAAAGAGTAATCTTAATTGTGTTTTACCAGAATATATTTAGTTTGTTTTCGTGCTGTTGTTCCATTCAGGATGCTACGCGTTGGATTACAATATTTTACAGCAGTAGCAACCCCGACGACGACGCCACAATCGCCAAAACAATGGTCTGGACTGATATAGTCTTGGATGATAATCCTGTAAGTTATGAAAAACAACAACATGTTTAAGAAAACATAGTACATAAGATACAGAGCGTTATTATAATCAGCAGAACGTATCATAAATTAAATATTTTTTTTCAACGCGAAGAAGAGAAAGGCGCCAGCAACTGAACAGGCATAAGTTTAAGAGAGAACAATGAACATTGTGAGTATTTGTGAGAGATTATGGTTACATTGGTGTCAAAAACAGTCGGCTAAATAAGCGGTACGTGTGATACTCACCCTCATCAAGGCCCATAATTAGTTAAATTTGTGTTTAATTTTACGTCTTGTAAGTTTTACCTAAGCACAAAACTTGCAGAAAACACTATAGGGGCTGAGCTTATCATTTAAAAGATCGCATACATACCACGGTGCGGCTAACACACGTCGCGTGTGCATGCCATTGTCCCGCATGGTCAGCTCCCGCAGTGCACGTGCAATCTGATTGTTGGCAAGAACTCAGATATTTTTTAACTATGGCCTGTTATTGCTGGCGCTCTCCTTAAAATAAATACATGTTGTGTAGTGTCTGCGTCCTGATACGGTGTCAAAAGATGGACCCGTAGGCACAAAAGTATACTATTAACAAAGTTAGCAGTTTCAAAGAGGTTTGGGAAACAGCGATGGAAAAAGATAATCTAGATTTAAAAAACGGCAATGAAAGTTATCATAACGAAAACCACAGTGGAATTTACATTATTTTAACTAATTAGGTTAATTGTTATTTCTATTTGTCACTACGAAGATGAAAAAATAAAACCCTTTGTAGTTCACGTCTAATAATGTCACAGAACCACTATTCAGAAATCTGAAATATACATGTAAGACTATAAACAAAATAAACGGTTTGGGTTTAAACTCCCCCGCGAGGACAACTCCCCTTTAACGCACAACTCCCCCGAAGTCAAATCGGACTTGTTTTAGGTGTTGGCAAATTTGTGTTAAACTCAGTCCGGAGAGTAAGATCGAATAAAAAAAAGGCAAAGAGAGCAAAGATATGGATATGTTATAGGCCTGAACGAACTACCGATGCAGAAAAGAACAGGTCTTTAGCAAGATACAGAGCAGTTGGAGTTCCACCCAAAACGTTTAATTTCTATCCTTATAACATTATTAATCCAAAAAGATTCTTGAAATAGTGGCTTCTCGTACATTTTATTGTCGTGATCTACAAGAGGGTTTGTTTTTCATTTCCGTAGATGAACAAATTTGAAAATAACAATTAACCTATTTAGTTAACATAAATGTGAAATTCCAACTGTGTTTTGCGTTTTGTAACTTCTTCATTGCCGGGTTTTTTAAATCTAGATTAATTCTTTTCCATCCTTTTCCCAACCTCTTTTGAAACCTCTAACTTTTTAATGAGTATTTGTTCCTTACGGCCGTTTCCAATTCTTTTGATACCCGGTAGGAGGACCAGGACCCACTCCACAACCACTGTATTTATTTAAAGGGAGGAAGGCCGGCCCAGGCAAGCCTAACAGGCCCATAAGTAAGAAAGATATCTTGATTCTTGCAAACCCAATTCAGATCGTGCACGTGCACTTGGCAAGGGAGCTGGACCTTGGCGTGAACCAATCTTTGCATTTTTTTTGCCACGCGACGTGTGTTAGCCGCACCGTGGTAATGTCATTTGCACTCTTTAAAAATTGGATAAGCCTCACCGCCTTATAGCTGTTTCTGGCAAGTATTTGTCTTAGGGTAATCTTACAAAGAACCGTAGAAATAAACACAAATTAAATCTAATTTCATGAGGCCTTCGATGAGGGTGAGTTATCACACAGTAACCCGTTATTTAGGCTGCTTTTTGACACCAGTGTACCATAATTTCTCCACATACCTCAGACGAATGTCATTTTATTCTTAAACTTATGGAACTGTATGTTGCTGATTTGCGCGTTCTTCTCTTCTCTCCGTGTGAGAAATAATCTATTTTAATTTATGATTACGTTTGTCTGATGTTCTCTTTATAAAACGCATCTTGATCTTTTATGTCAGTTCGTATATCTTACAATGTTGCTGTCTGTTTTCATAAATCCTTTCTAGCAGGGAATTATCATCCAACTATAAAGTCACGACATTGTTTGGCGACTGTGCGTCGTCGTCGGTGTAATCTGCTGTATATTTGTAGATTCCAACAAACGTTAGACTTACACGCTAATGTGCGTGGATACAAAAAACCAAACAGCACGAAATCAAAACTAAATATTTATTACTGGTAAAAACCACAATTTAAAGATATACTCTTCTTATTTGGCGGGAGATACCTGCCGTTCTCGGGCATTTACCAGGCTTACTGTCCTACCTTTGCGCAAGGGCCTTTACCTAATTTTCCATGCACACCGTGTAACAGGAAATGAGACCTGCTCCTGTGACATAAGCCTGCGAAGGCACGACTCCTAGAAGCAACAATACAAAGATGGCGCGAACCACGCACGCAACCACCCGCAAACCTGCATCTTCACCTACGTTGCTCATTATTCAGTCGGCACCGGGACCACCCGACCACCCTCTGTTTTGTGGACCCCTTTTCACGAGGATTCCACATACTTGGTTGTCATTGCGAGTAATGGGAGTGGCTGGAGAACTTTACAGACCTTACACGGGTTTATAGCTGCTTCCAAAAGACAATGGGCCATATGCATAAAAAGAAAATTGCACGCTTAGGTGCAATAAGCATAAGAATGATATAAATGACCCTAGCTACGATATCACTACTTTTACTGGCTAGTGACATTTAGCATTGTTTGGACAGATTAACTCGGCAATAACAAGGCAAACTAACGCTCAGCGTAATGTCTTCGCACCTTGCACATTACTGCCTAGTCATGAAACAGATTTTGACATTGCATGGTCTTTTAAAAACACTTTTTACATGGCAGTACTATGTTACTTCTGAGGCATGTCAGCAGTTTATCATTGTACTACTTAGGAGAGCGTGCAATTGAGTCTTTATCTAGCGCTTCTTGAAAATCTCAAACATCTTCGCAAATAAATGTGTATAGGTAGCTACTACCTAGCTCCCTACTTGTATATCCCTACTTGGAAACATTCAGATTAAACCACATATAAGAATTGCATCTGTTGAATACCATGAAGCTATCTAGGTGTTAAAGAGCTTACTAGCACGAGATGTAGGCAAGTCATTAGGACTTAAGTTCACTAATATGACTCTTTAGACCCCATTAACTCAAACCTATCCAAACTTGCTACCACATTCCTAAAAATCTTGGTACCCTGCCACCTTTCAAAAATGATGACTATGGGAACCCATCTCTGTATGGAAATTTGGCAATTCCTATCTCGAAATTCAGCTTTTATAGAAAAGTTTACTGATGCTTTTGATTTACAACGTTAACATAACATTTAAACTAAAAAATTTTCCCACGCCAACTTAGACCACTACTAGTAGCTCAGCTAAGCTCTGGAAGTTCATTGACCTTTTGATTCCTCTTGATCCTATCAATTATCACAAATTTCAACTACATTCTTTCAGCAGTTACTTAGACCTTTGGATTTCAAAGAAGTATAGGACTTTTCCTCTTGTACTGAAGTTGGAGCCTATCCGTAACTCCCTCACTTAAATTACTTACTAGCAAGTCTTTATTCGCGCGTGTCCGTGTGCCATTACAACTATAGCACCCTTTACTTATAGTGCCGTCAAATGGAAAGCTTCAGGTTGACTTATTGACCTCTTTCGCGCCTTAATTTCAAACTTCTCTAGACTAACTCCATTAATACGAACTTTGACCTGCGCCTTCAAAGAGACTGAGCCTCTGGTATTGAATTTTGGTGATTTGCCCACCTCGGAAGCTTAGAACAGTTATTGTGTGTACAACACAATTTAGGAGATGGGACCTCTGTGTATTGAAATTTGTCGTGGATCCCAACCTCGAAGCTATAAGAAAAGTTGATTGTTTGTGCTTACACACAAAGACGTGGCACGTCATGGGAAAGTTCGTATTGGGGACCTGGTTGACCTTTGACCTTAATCAAATTCCAACTCACAATTCGAACTTGACCGTGACTCTTCAAGAAGATGGACGCTCTTGTATGAATTATGGCAAATCTCCTACTCGAAAGGACTTTATATAGCAAAGTTAATTTGTTATCGCTGATACAACCATAGAGCTACTACTACAACTACTACAGTGCCAGTCATGGGAAAGATTTCATATTTCGGCACCTCTATGCAGCTTAACACCTGACTGCTATGTCCTATATCTATTAAATTCGAAACTTAATATCTCAGTGATACTCTGACTCTCATGTTGCCTTCAAGAGTATGGGACCTGTGGTTATCTGAAGTATAGGTAGATCCCACCTCGAAGCAAACCTATAGAAAAGTTTATGATGTTTTGATACAACCACAATTTAAGTTTGAAATTGACGTAACCGCATTCTTCGGCCTACCTGGCCGTCGCTACGCCGGACGGGGCCTACCGCCGAAATGTTGATACCTATGTCTCGCTCCCGTTTACGCAGTTGCCGAGGACAAAAGGTGGGCTGTGTCTTAGAAACCAAGACGGGTTGTTGAAACATGTTATACCAAATGTACTCCAGCTTGGAGTGGGATCTCCTGGCACTGGACAGGATTTTTGTCTTGATTGTTTACGTAGGAATCAAGCCTGGAAACTACACCTGACATTGCAATTCAGGACGCAAACAGTCTTTATTCTTTTTATCAGCGGGCACGATTATAGAATTGAATCCTTCATTGGCTAAGGTATTCTTCATACAAAGATTTCTGTTTTAATCACGGGCATCCATACTGATGGAAACATTATTTAAAATTGAGGTCAGTGTTGATAACCCACAAAAATTTTGATAGGAGAATCTTGATAGTTGTACTTTCATTTTTTTTTTCTAGGAATAGATATTTAACCCCAAGAGTTCGGGGGGGACTTTTTATTCGCCAAGCCATGTCATTCCTTTAGCTCCATTCAATTTTCTGAAATCTGTGATGCAGTACCTTAGTGTATGAGCCTCGGAAAAGTAGTATTTCTTTACACTCTAATCAAGCAAGGATGCTTGAACGCATGCAATTAAACCCTGAGACACTTTGCTTGTTTTCTTTACAGGTTTATTTGTTGGTGTTATTTTACAAGCTTTCTAGTGGTTCTGGCATTACATACCAGCAGGCAGCGGGTATATAAGGCGAAGACGTCTTCTCTGTCAATGTATTAACTTCTTCATGTGGACCTTTACGACGCATATTTTGTAGTTTAGTACAACATCGGCGTTCTTGCTTCATAATTAATGATCAAACAGGAAGGTGTCTACACGGCTACATCCACGGTGTAAATAAATCAATAGAAAACTTGTTACTTTAAATTACAGAGGAAAAATACCGAGGGTAGGAGGGTAAAAAGATTTAACTCGGGCTTTCCATCTCCTCGATGGTACCGAAATTCTTTCTAAAATGTTGAGTTGCAACGGCCCCTGCCGAGGTGGTGAAATATGGCGAGGGCTTCTTCCGCAACAGCGCTATTGCATTAGAAAACATGCTCGTTACGGAGGCCCGGGCTTTGTTGAATGTTCGCACCGGCCGCACAGTGGGGGCCATTTGCGGAGCGAAAGTCAAAATATAGCTGCGGAAAAACCGCGTAATAGTTGGGTGTGTGCACTATATCTTTTTTAAACTTATTTGCTATTGATTGGAAAAGGGCAACGGTTTTTATCAGACTAAATGTCATCTCTCAATAAAACAATATTATGTTCGCGATACTATCATTTATTCAAACAGAGGAATAACAGAAAGTGTGTCCACAAAAATGACGATAGGTTGTAACACTTTGTCAATGAAAATTTACAATGAAAACCCTTTAATTTGCTCGGGCAAGCAAACCGGGTTCGAGCCAAAGCAAAATGTATGCATACGAAAACAAAAAAAAAATACATTTAACTCGCTTCTTTTGTATATCCTGTCTTTTGGCTTGAAGAAATTTTTAAGGCAATGGGGTGCCTTATGTATACCAGTGATTTCTTTATTACACATTCATGTAGAAGTGAAACAAAATTTCTGTTGTCTGTGGTATTCTCCGGTAAAATGTATTAAATCTTTTACGCCAATTGAAGAGATGGAAGGCTATTTCCAGGGTTGTGTGAATAAAAGGTGATTTTATAAAATAGGATCACTTCCAGGGTCGCACGAAGACAGTTATTTCTTCAGGCGCGGGGGGGGGGAGCTCTGTGAGGAGGTCTTAAAGCCTGCCCCCTATACGTTATCTATTAGAAACTGCAACAGAAATAAATGATAGTATTAAATCTTACGGTATGTGATCACCCCTGTACAACCCTCTCCGAAGCGCCCCACAAGCATTGGTTGACTTTCTAGGTGGGGTGGACTGCTGACGCGTCTAAAAAACTTTTGGCGCTCTACGGATTTTGGAATGACATTCTTGGGAACCCCTAACAGTTCCACCCGCGCAAATGTTATCACACGGGACAGGGGCCCACACCCCCTCCAGATAAAAAAACCTTAACCCTTGCTGGACACCATTACGCCCTTAGAGTACAAATTACCCTCCAATCGAACAGATTATTTCTCTCTCGGAGAATTATTTACCACGCTGTCTCTCGGGAAGAATTACCCAATCCTCCCCAGAAAATTACCAGACAGGGGGAAGCATTATGTGTCCATCAAGAACAGACTCATATTCTGTGTTGGCGTTCGAGGAATAAACTTTAGGCCCCCCTATGGATGCTAATTTAATACCCGCCGATAATTTTTATATAATTAGCCCTCCACACACTCCCCCGACAAATACCCGGACAAGACAAAGGCACTCTATCATGAATGTTTCTTATTCATAAATCTAAGTGGTTGCCCAATTCGAGATTCGATGAATTTTTTTCTGATTAACTTAGAAAGGTTTTGTGATAGTGTCTTTTGGGACATGTGTAATTGCTACACTGACGGGAGGCGTAATTAACCCGAGCGGGAAAATTGTTCCCGGGTGCAAAAAATTGCTTTCGTAGGGTCGGGGAATTTCCGGGAGGGTGGGAGTGACTCGGCAGGGATTTAGGTGCTGTTTCAGGAGTGCTGGTTTGCGGTGGCCAAGGGGGAGTATTTTTCAAATATTGTGTGTCGAAGAAGCTGCAAAAGACGTCTGGGTAATTGTCCTTGGGGAGAACCGGTTCTCCGCGTTCAAAAGTAATTTGTCATTAAACGGAAATTGTTGCTGTGGGTCGGCTGTACGTTTTATTTCGGTGAATGGGGCTAATTATGTTCCTAGAATCGTTCAATAATTGTATTGGAAAAATATTTAATGATAATTCTAAAGACGTTACACTTTTGTTCATATATATTCTTTTGATTAGAGCTAGATTGCCTTATATAATGCCCAGAGTATTATTTACCTCAAAACATCAGCTGAAAATTCAGCTTTTGTTCGAAGGATTGAAATGCGATCGTGTGTGGGTTATTCACTGCTTATAGCACTGCCGTGCTATTGAGCAAAGTAATTTTTGCACCAGACTCAATCTTCGGCTTGGTAGGGTTGTCTCCGGGACTTGTGAGGCATTAGATATACAAACAGCCGTAAATATTGGTAATTTATATTTGAATAAGTTTGGACCAGTCCTCGTAGATTAAAACTTTTCGAGTTACTTCATTACGGGTACTTTTGAAATTTACCAATGTATTAGGGAGCAAGCCTTTTCTCAATTTTAGACAAGATTTTAACATTTTCTTGTTGACTCTCCTAAATATGCTCTATATCTTTTCCCTTTTTCAAAAGATTTATTAACAAAGTTGCCGTTAAGTTCCTCGGTTGATCTCTTATTAAGTCTTGGAGTCAGAGCCGCCTTTTAACGTTGCTTTCTCTTCTACTATTGTTACATATCACACCTAATGCAGGTGGGCATTCCCACCCGACTTCTCTTGGGCGATTTTCGGGCCGTAGTCCGGGCTGCTTCAAGACACTCCAATGCGCACTAACGATGTCCAGTGCATCAACGCCGGCCGGAACCAACGAAAGGGAGTCGACGAGATTTCCCCTTAGCGCCATTGTTATTGTTTTTTTTTACGAACATGTCCAATATTTACTTTCGATTATTATTTGTTAAAGAACAGCTTTTTACCGGAAATTTTTAAGTTTTGGAAGTATTTGAAAATACAGTTTAAGTGGGCAAATTTTGCGTTTTTTAATTTAGGGCCAACTATTATTCTCATTTGAGGTGTGCGTGCATGAATTTGATGTACAGCCTAGAACAAGACGTCAAAAGTTATTAGTAGGAACCGATCCACAACTCAGGGCTACCCTTTCGGGTTTGTTTCTCAGTAGCGTTGTTCATGGTTTACCTACGTAAGTTTGATATAGGTTAGATGAGAACTTAAGGGATTAAGTGTTAAAATTTTGCTGTGTGCTTTGAATAATGCTTACACTGGATTGGTCATAAAGGTGGTTTTATTATTTCCATTATTTTTTCACAAATTAACGCATTAAAACTCAACTTACCCTACCTTATTTTCCCACAGTTAACTCTATGTAGTCCACCCGAAATGTACTTTAGACATATTCTGCATAGGGTCATTATGGTGCACCATTTAGGACTCAACGATTTTACTTTATTATTTCTGTCACTCTTTACACACGTTGCTAGTTGATTATAAATTTTAATAACAGTTTGTACTACGCATCCTCGCTCACCTAGAACAGACTCGAATGATGATGGTTCATTGAAGCATGAGAACAACAAGTGACGACGATTGACAGGATAATTTACAGGATCATGAGAAATTTTTCATTTTCAATTTCTCTTCAGTTGTTCGCAGATTTACGTTCTTTTTTGGTTGATTTCCGCAGTGTGACAAATTAATCGGCAATCAAACTTGTTTGTCTCCATTGTTGTATCAATATTAGTTAGGCTTCGGTGTCCCTACTAGTATGGGTAGGTGGTCCACCTTCTGTGCATTTCGGATTCATGGTTCGGATTTGCAGACGTGGTTGTGTGGCCATTGCTGTTCCACTAGCTCTGTTGATGACGTCAAACATAGGTCATAGCGTATCCATTCTTCCTCTCCAGACATCTGACCCAAACTCTCTTGTGGATTATTGATAGTGATCATGAAATAATCCTCTAACTGTCGTGATGGACATCTGGCTAGGGCATCCCATGCGGCTGCTCTATGGGGTTCTATCCGAGTCGATACACTGCTTGTATTTATTCTGGGCCAACTGTTTCGACCGCCTCTCTCTGACTCATCCTATATGGAAATTAATTCATGCGGGGGTCTTTCAGGAGAGTGTATTTCGTCAAGGTTGAATAATCCATTATTCGACCAGTCTATTTGAAAACGTCAATGCTAAACATGGAAGGAATCTTTTAAATTCAATATGTAGGACTTTCCAATAATAATGTGGTATCGTTTCTCTCAAAAAGACTTTGTGTCTTTATTCACTTACACGTTTTAGTTATTCATTCTGTATGTCACAATGATGATAGAAGTCTCGAGGTCTTTCGGGAACTATGTTCGGATTT
>JZLH01S0620555.1:43162-53263 GCA_001188425.1 Eucidaris tribuloides | reverse complement strand
CGTCGAGGTATAAGAATCACATTTTTTTGTATTGTAATTTTGTATTTATTTATTCTCCGAATTCAAAAATGATTAAAAGTATTTACCCACGAACACACATATGATTTACAACGAACAAGACTGAGAATACATACTGTACATGAAAAATAGTGGACAGATAACTGCACATTTTGGGTCGAATCGTTCAAATTGTGATACAAGCACCAAATTTTACACAGATCTTCCTCCAGTGGTGTCATATCAGAAAATAAACGCGGGGGCACGTGAAATTTCCAAAAGACAGGGTCATGTGGGCCATTTTTCAAAATGGCGCCCTTGTGCAACCTACATTGAACAGTTTTGAAAATAATTGTTTAATGTGACCTCTTATAAGCTTGAATATGGTATCATTTTAAAGATATTTAAATTTTCTAAAGATGATACACACTAATGGATTAAGAGTGATTTTGACGGCACTTTTGGCAAAAACGTGATTTTTTTACTATTTTTTTCAAAACTTTGAATTTCTAGGAATTGATATTTTACTCTTTCTTCAAAAAAAATTGCCAGGAAGAAACCAAAACTTTTCAGAAAAACTTCCCTAAATATGTATAATGTTTTGCCAAAATTGCAAGTTCACTGCGATTTTTACAAAGGTGTCATTTGCTCCAAAGTTTACACCATGGTATTAACCAAACGACATATTGTCGCTTGGAAGTCTTCCGTAGTGAGAATAGTGCCCTTATCATTGCTCGCGTATAGTGCGTTTGACCGTTGTTTGATGCAAGACACATATTTTACCTGATGGAATGGAAAATAATGAACACAAAATCGATTTATTACATTATGATTGTGAAACATCCTTAGAATTGTCTTTATTTTTTGCAAAGTTGACTTACAAATACATTTATCGTCCGGTAAATCTGCGGGTGGCTACTTCACGTGAATTTCGCGTTGGTATCAATGAGCACGGGCGTTCACTGCGCCTGTGGATGACCGGTGAGGGTGTCTTGTGCATAGGACGCGTATAGTGGAGCAGATAACTGCACATTTTGGGTCGAATCGTTCAAATTGTGATACAAGCACCAAATTTTACACAGATCTTCCTCCAGTGGTGTCATATCAGAAAATAACGCGGGCCACGTGAAATTTCCAAAATGACGGGTCATGTGGGCCATTTTTCAAAATGGCCGCCTTGTGCAACCTACATTGAACAGTTTTGAAAATAATTGTTTAATGTGACCGCTTATAAGCTTGAATATGGTATCATTTTAAAGATATTTAAATTTTCTACAAGATGATACCACACTTAATCGGATTAAGAGTGATTTTGACGGCACTTTTGGCCAAAAACGTGATTTTTTTACTATTTTTTTCAAAACTTTGAATTTCTAAGGAATTGATATTTTACTCTTTCTTCAAAAAAAATTGCCAGGAAGAAACCAAAACTTTTCAGAAAACTTCCCTAATATATGTATAATGTTTTGCCAAAATTGCAAGTTCACTGCATTTTTACAAAAGGTGTCATCTTGCTCCAAAGTTTACACCATGGTATTAACCAAAACGACATATTGTCGCTTGGAAGTCTTCCGTAGTGAAGAATAGTGCCTTATCATTGCTCGCGGTATAGTGGACGTTTGGACCGTTGTTTGATGCAAGACACATATTTTACCTGATGGAATGGAAAGTTAATGAACACAAAATCGATTTATTACATTATGATGTGAAACATCCTTAGAATTGTCTTTATTTTTTGCAAAGTTGACTTACAAATACATTTATCGTCCGGTAAATCTGGGTGGCTACCTTCACGTGAATTTCGCGTTGGTATCAATGCAGCACGGGCGTTCACTGCGCCGTGGATGACCGGTGAGGGTGTCTTGTGCATAGGGACGGTACGTCAACGGTTGTCGCGCTATGGGGTAGTAATCACTGAACACTACACTATGTGGTATAGAATTCAGTGGTAATAATGCATCTCTACGGATGGCCTTCATGCTGCATGTAAATCTATTGAACAACTTGAAGATCTTTTTGTGAATGGAAATTGGGATTTAAATTCTTGACAAGGTGATAGAACATTCAATCAATTTGTGTCAACTTTTTAAGTAGTTTGGGCCCAGAAAATTTGCGTTTTGTTCATTTCCCCTACGATGTGAATTTGTCATATATGTATTTTCCCGGGGTATTTTCCCCAATTGCCATATTTACCGAAATAACATCAATATGACATCAAAACTTTCAAACAACCGCAGATATGTATCTTAATGATTGTGTGAAAATGTGACAATCATTTCATTTTTAATACAGATTTATACGAGATATTACTAGCGTACTAGATGAAACAGCATTTAAAACGTACGTCTGGCATAGAAATTATTGAATCTAAAGTGCAACCACCCAAGTAAACAAGTAGAAAACATCACCTATATACAATGAATGAGTAAATAAATAAATACATAAATAAATAAATAAATAAATAAATAAATAAATAAGTAAACAAATAAATAAATAAATAAATAAATACATAAATAAATAAATAAATACATAAATAAATAAATAAATAATAAAATAAAATAAAATGAAATAAACAAAATAACACACAATGTAATTTTTTTTTTCACCGATAGTTAAATGTTGGCTTTTTGGCAGTGTGGGGTTTGTTGTTAGAGGTAACTTTTTGTTTCAGAAGTCAGGAGCACATCCTTAAATGACTCCAACACTAGGGCTCATCAACCTATCAGCTCTTACATAATAGTTGCAAGTGCACAAACAGCTGCTCACACACCCACCTGGTAGTAGGTTAATTTGAGTGTGTGGAGATATATTACGCTTCTCTTTGTGTGCGTCGCGAGAGTATAAGCCTATTAGGCGAGGGAACCACACAGAAATTTCCGTATGTGATGTGCAGTAATGTTTTGCACTTTTGCTCCACAATATTACGTTCACGAATTCTAACCTTCAGATTATACCCAAGAGTGAATTTCAAGCACAACCATGGCACATTATGGGTATATACTGGGTAACTCTTGGGGAGGGGGCTAAGCCAATCACTCACGCCCGAAATAGTGTTTTCATATTATGGTGAATTTTTTAAGCGCTGATGGGTAAGCTAGTAGGGTAATGAAAATGTTAGCATTTGTTTTGGCAGTTTTTGTATCAGAATATAAAATTGGCCATTTTCATAGTTTAATTTTCACTGAATTGTGAATGCAATGCATATGCATTGGTTAAAGGCAATTCCGTAGTGCAGGCAAGCGAAAGGTTTGGGAAACTTTGCAGAGTCCCAAGAGAAAATCGTGTTTTTGTGTTGTATTCTTTCAAAGTAATAGCAAAATAATTGACGCGTTGGTGGCATTTGGAGTGCATTACACCTCGCCTCACGTTTCGCGAATTGCTCTAGTTAACATGAAAATAGAACTCTAAATTGATTCCTGACGCAGACACAAACTTCTACAGTTCTTTAACCATTTGAGCACTATAGGACAGGTGAGGTAAGCATAATTGCTATTAAAAATATGCCAAAAAGAAGTATATATATTTCGAACATTTCAATGGTTATTACAGCAATCCAATTAGCGCTGGAAATACATTTATACATAGTAAAAAATTTAAAACACACATTATTAGATATAACAAAATGGCTTACAAGAGTAAATTTCTCTATAAACTATGACATCTTAGAAATATTCAGCTCACTATGTTAGTCTCGATAAGAAGTGACTTTACCTCATTTGAAATATTTTGTGAAATAAAAAAACATGTAATTGCCATGTAAGATATAGGACTTATGCGGATAACTCTAATTCAAAATATCACTAACACCAATTTCTAGGCTCGGTTCGGCCCCAGTTCTCTTTTTCTTTTTCTTTCTTTTTTTTTCTTTCATTCTTATCATGTGCTTATTGTCAGCCGATTTTGATTGTGTGTGTGTGTGTGTGGAGGGGGGGGGGGGGGTCACGTGCTCTCATGTACCCCGCCTTATTTTGCCACTGCTTTGAATGAAACACTTTGAATCGTTGGGGAATATTATTCTGCAATCTGTTCTTAGTGATGTTATGTTCTCTAGTTTAATGAGGTGAAAATACAACTCCATATTAAGGCAAGTAGTTGTAAGTACAGTGATAATTAAACTTCCATAAAGAAAGAAAAAAGGGGCAATTGTTACAGAGACTTGTATGTTTTTTATAGAAATCTGCTAATTTAAAATTATATTAATAGATGTTTCATTTCTATTTCTAAAAGGTGAAATATCTTTTTGAGGCTGGGTGTTTTGTTTTGTGTGTTTACAAAGAACTTTGCCGATTTTCGTTACAGCCAGTTAGTCAAGAACCATGGTCCGTATTTTAATGAAACTGTGGTGGGGTATGAACTGTATAATGCAAAGATGAACCTCATTAGATTTTTTAAGTTGAAAAGGTCAGAAGGTCATAGATCACAAAGCGTAATATATATCTAATTTGAGCTTGTTAACAACGATATGAACTCATGAACGGTTCGTTGGAGTCGAATGTAAACTTTGGTCAGTTATGTAAGATAGGGACACTAGATGAACTATTTAGATATTTCGCAGAGTTGAAGTTCAAAGGTCACGAGCCGCCATACATGGCTGATACTGGGTCTAGTTTACCATGATAATTTAGAAGGATTGTAGGGGTTTGATGTAACTTGGGTCGTGGTATGAGGCATCGGTGAACTAGATTAAATTGAGTTGAAAGTTGGAGGTCAAAGGTTCACAAGGACTTTTTGGGGAGAAATATCTGACTTGGTCGCTTGGTTATCATGTAACACAGAATTAATGATAAGATTGGGTACGATACATGGACAGTGAAGCATGCATAGGTTTCATTTGAACACAGATAAATGAGTATGCGGTTGCAGGGCATACCCATGCAAGATGGCTCACTCGACTGCTCTGTTTATTCATGCAACAGCTGTTTTTACTACTTTCATACAACAGTTTATAAGATTATCCGTTTGTATATTGTTAGGCCGCAGTATGGTTTATGCACAAATAAAATTCAATGTACAGTGAAAGTCATACTTTTATGCATTTTTTTCTTTGAAAAATGATAGAAAGAGGGAATTATGGCGATTCGAGATTGTTATATTTTGATTTTGTCGTGGTGCAAAAAAAACTGTACAAATCATCAAAATTGGCGAAGGGAGCATTTTTATGATCGAGAAATGCAATTCGGCGTCCATTTTGAAAAATAAGCGAAAGAATGGCGCATTTGAATTTCGGGTGCCGCGTACTTTTTGTAATAGTTGGGTCAAAAATGACTCGCACGATGCAAAATTTTCATGCTTGTAATTCAGCAATTTGTGAATCGATTTTTCACTTATCTGCTCCAGCTAAAGTCATCGTAAACGGTTGGGATAGGCCCATTCAGGCCCGTCTATAAAGACATGGCTGTTCTACCAAATGGGGTTCATGCCAAATAAAGCGTAGGTAAATTACAGTACAAAGTTTTATGCAAAAAAGAAATAAAAACATGATTAAGCATAACAATCAGTAAATGCATTTATAATAAAACATAAAGTTTTGTCTCACCCGAGAAACTTGAAAAGAACAAAAAATCGAAGATAACTTATTGGTAATGGTTCTAACCACACACAAACCACACCCATCACACACACACACACACACACACACACACACACACACACAGCACACACACATACATACACACACACACACACACACGACACACACACATCCACACAAACAACAGCACAGGCACACACACACACACACACACACACACAGACAACAAAAACAAAATAACAAACCCGAAAGCAGAAAAACAAACAACAAAAAGCTAATAAACCTGCACAGATACCTTCTATCCGTTTATATGTTTCATTAAAGGCGCGAGAAGACGAGCAACAGCCAACCAGATGACCAACGCAATCAACAAGCCAAACGTTTTACATGCAGAAAATACTCCGAGCGTGACGACAATAATGCGCGCGAGGTTTGACGCCTCCCGATGAGCGTCTTCACCTACGATACCTAGAGAACTCCCTGAAGGAACAACAAATCAACTTGGTTGGAGCCTGTACGATCTTGATGCTGTAAGTGATCATTATTCCTTCCTTTTCACTCTTCGTTCTCTCCTTTCTCTCCTTTTTCCTTACCTTCTTTACTTCTTTTTCCTTCCTTCTTTCTTTCTTAATCTTTCTTATCTTATCTTTCCTTCTTTCTTGCTTCATTTAACACATAGTGAAGAGTTAAATAAATCCATAACTATGTAGAAGTATAGGCCTGGAAACAAGTAATACTCACCCGTCCAACACACAGCCAACACAAACACAGAACACACAACACAGTGGAGCAGTAATAATAATAGTAAAGTAGTCATATACACAATACTACTAATTACTATACTCACAAAGCGCAATTCAAAGAAGAACATATTTTTATTCATGAGCTACCACACACACTGACACACACACATACACAGCTCAACCTACACACGTCACACCAGTGCCACAGAGCACACACCTACACACACACAGCACAGACATCACAACAACCGCACACACACACACACACAACAACACCACACACACACACACACACAGCAACACAGCACACACAGAACACACACACACACGGACGCAACAGCACACAGCACACAAGGTAAACAGACACAGCAACACACACACACACACACACACACACACAAATTAAGGATCAATTAGAATCTTTAACGTTCAGCGAATGCTTTGTTCCAACAAACTTTCCATCCGCTTGTTTCACTAATGCTGTATTTTGAATGAATATAGATATCTTTTACAGTGATGAGGGCTACAATGAATAGTATTTTAATTCGACATTCATGATCATATCATTTATTGTTCATTTCCAAATTATAAAAAAATTGTAATAAAATACAAGGAAAAGCTTGAGCATAATTTAAAACTACAATAGAATAAGTGAATGTAATGCAGACAAAGATTACTCAAAAATACACGCACACAACACGCAGACACGCACACACAACTCTGTGGGCAAGCACACTCCATCACACACACACACACACACATCCACACACACACACACAGAGACCACACACACACACGCACACACGAGCACACACCACACATACACACACACACACACACACACATACACACATACACACATACACACAACCACACATACAAACAACAAAGTACCAGGGTATGATAATTTAATTCTTATAATTATTCAAATATTTTTTTTTCAAGACTACGGCAGGAGAGATTAAACTTGAAACTTGATCCTGATTGACGTATTTGCGTTTGGAGCAAACCACTATTTACAACAGTGGATGTCGTTTGACGATACGGGTATGCAAACTCATGCTGCGCTGAGATTTGAGCGTGCCCAGAATTTTACATTTCAGGTTTGTTGTAGTGTTGTGTCTTAATTTTGTATTCTCTATTGTATCGTAAATAACGCCAAAAATTTGTATAGTTGGTATCATGGTTTTCAAAAGTGAACTATGTAAGTAGCAAATTAATGTAATGTTGGATTTGTCTAAGCAGGCATAGAACTTAATTATTAAATAATAACAATATGTGGTTGGAGGTGGGGAATCTCATTCGTAAGCTCTCACAGCATAAGCAAATGACCGAGAACGGCGAATAAACCAATTGCCGTTTAGTGAATATTCCAGACATAGGAAGTTTGTCTTGTCGAAAGACAATTAATACTAATTTCGCACTGAACATGAAATTTCTAGCTCCTAATACTTTTGCCTTCACAGGTTATTAAGCTGGTATTTCTTCTATATACGCAGTGTACAGAGAAGCAATGCTCTTTTTTTTTAAGCGCTGCCAAGAAGAGACGCACTGTCTTTAAAATAAAAATGTCTGTGATAAGCGATAAATATCAAAACGAGACGGGTCTTGAAAGCGGTGTTTGGCTTTGGCACTTGAATGACTGTTTGAATTTTCTTTTCAAATAATAATCATAATATAATAATAATAAATAATAATAATAATAATAATAGAAGATATACACCGTTGCTTTATTGCGAGGCTAAAGTAGGCGTCGTATGTTACTGAAGACTTATCCTACATTATACCACTCTGAATAAAATCGACAAAATTGTTTCAAATTCTCCTGACTAGATTACCTAGATTACCTGTTTATGGAAGGTGTTGTTCAATTGTTGTGTACTGGTTTTTCTTGGTGTTTCGTTTTACTTCTTGTTCTTGTTTGATATTTGTGTTTGCTCTTCCTTGTTTTCTTTCTTTTTTTAGCTTGTTCTTTTCCTTTTCCTTTTCTTCTCTCTTCTTCTTGATCGTCATCGTCCAATTATCATTTTCTTGTTTTTGTTCTTTTACTCGATCTCCTTCGTTTTGCTTGTTGTTGTTGTTTTCTCCTTAGTTTTTTCTTCTTACATGTCATCTGTCAATCACCGTCATCATCATTATCATCAGTCATCATAATCTCGGCATTGTTCGTGTTTATTCGATTTCTATCTTCTTTCATCGAACAATAAATAATAGCGGTAGTAGAATACAAATCTATGAAGTAACTTTTCTAAGACATTGAGAGTCAATTATAACTTGATTTATACTTCATTGTTTTACATCTATTTCTCCTTCAGGTTTTTGCTAAAAGTGCTCAGCAATCAATCCATTTTCAGGCAACGGTAGATGCCGTGGTGTATGCTCAGTAAACATTAATGACAACATCGGCCAGTGTTTTCGGAGCAGCAGTACGAACGTAAGCCTGCAGAAGAATTCGGTGCCCGGACGCTTCGTTGCATCAGATTATTGTAAGTAACACAGAAAACAACACACACAACACACAAAATGCACGTACCAGTTATAAAACTCCTGAAAAAAAAGGTCCCCAACAACTCAACTTTGAACTTCGACATCTCTCTTGGTATTTTACGGTAGTAAAAAACAAAACAAAAACAAACAAAAAAGAATACAAAATCTTGGTCTACGGGATTTCGCAGGTATTCGGCGATAGAGCATTTATCAGTACTACGGTTTTTTTTTTCGGCGTTAGGTCGGCAGAATATGGGTTAAACTATGTTGGTAATCGTTAAAAGCGCTGTTATTTTTCTCGACACAATGTTATCTCTCATTTGGCTATGATGCATGGATTCATGCATGTGCAAGACATTTTAATAAGCATGATAAGGGGCGCCAAAGTTAAAAATGAAAGGCTGTAAAATGCGGTGTTATCGTCATCAGTTCAGTGTTCATTGTAAATGGAGAGTGAATCATGTATGTTGCAGGATGTAGTCAAGGCCGGCCTCGGAGGCGGATTTGCCGTGCTTGCCTGGCCTCGACCGAGTCACGTGTGACAAAAGTCCTATGGTGTAACAATATTTTTCCAGCGGCCTCCGTGACTCGACAGCCGGCCTCGACTACATAACCTGGACTAAATGTTTGGTATGTTGTGTTATAATGTGTTGTTTGTTGGAGGGGACCATGAGAAACTTGCAAGAATCATTATGAAATCAAAACAATTGAAATGATTTCACAATTAGCCACTTAAATCACAATTGTTCGCTGTGAAGCGTTACATCAATCAAATGGCGATAATTTGCAAGCCGCCAATATGATTTATATAAACGTTTAAATGAAATATTGTTGTCAGATGTTAAGATATTGGTTGTGTTTGTTGTCATTAGGTGAATTAAAATAGCGATGCTACTTTTTCTATTGAAAAATCAGCAGGCGGAATTTCAAATATTGTTCAGAATGAATGGAAAAAAAAGGAGTTCATTGCATACTGTTATAGAAGCAACTCTTTTCAGAAATCTTTGAGTAAATGTAAATGATAAAATATCTAAAGGATTTTGGGTTCTAGCACTACTAAAGTGCCGGGGACAACTACCGGCCCGATGATCAAATCAGACTTTTTAGTGTGGAAACATTAAGTTCCTTTCAGGATAGTTGTCATCGGGGGAGTCTGTCAATCGGGTGAGTTGTCGCTTCGGGGAGCGTCCTTCGGGGAGATGTTCCATGGGGATGTTTTCGATGATATGGTATCTAATATTGTTTTCATTTAGGCTACAGGATGCAGATATCAATACAGAGTTGAATATTCGATACTGGGATACAACTCCTGAGTAAGTCATCCAATCACAAATTTTTTTTTTT
>JZLH01S0620554.1:1827-33212 GCA_001188425.1 Eucidaris tribuloides | reverse complement strand
GTTTTTTTTGGGGGGAGGGGGCAAAACATAATGTTTCTCTCCTAAAATTTTCACTGACGTGGCGACAGTCTCGCCTGCCTCGCCAGGATCGAAGCTTCGGAACGCCCACATAAATGAAAAGGGCATGCGGCTTTTATGTAGGAATTTCTGAATTTTTTAACTTGAAGTGACTGTTAAAGGTCAGACACAACTAAAAAATAAAATGAGATTAAACAAAAAGAAGCAAAACTGGTACATTTTGAACGTGAAAATTCAAAATTTTCTTACACTGGAACCTGCAACATGAAATTTTTAAAGCCAATGGCATGTTTTCACTAATAAAGGAGTCCCATTGTAGCCAATTTATCAACACGTTCTACATGGAGGACGATCCCTTTCACGCCCTCCCCACGTAAGAACTGGCTACTTACCCAGCATAAATATGCAATTGCTTAAGAATATACCTAAACATATTTTTTAAGTAAAAAATACAAGTTTTTTGTTATTCTGGGACCCTCTTGCAAACACCCCCAAAGCTATATATATATATTTTTTCTAATTAGCCAGTATTACAAATTGAAATTGGATTAAATATTAGGGTTATTTTGTTTCTAAAGGGAGACAAAATGTTAATTTTCAAGGGTGAAAATGCTACATTTCCTCCCAGACCCAGTGGCGTAGCTTGGTGGGGGGGGGGGCGGGAGCGATGGGGGTGATTTGGTATGTGAACAAAGTGATGTGAAGCCGCCGCCTTCATTTCTTGATTTTGGTCTTCCATTTTTTCTTCTTATTGAAATATCTTCAGCAATATAAATACACCTTATCTTAATTAGTAGGACTGTTTAGGTAGATAAAACATGCACCAAGTTGCACGATTAACAGCATCAAAATGCAAAAAGTTCTCACCGCCGGAGGGGACACCACTTCCCACACCTTCCCCCTTGCTCACTGCTGTTGAAATATCTCCTGCAATATACTACTTTATCTTAAAATGTAGGACTGTTTTAAGTTTATAAAACATCCCCCAAACCTGCACCAAATTGCACGATTAACAGCATCAAAATGCAAAAAGCTCTCGCCGTAGGAGGGGGGAAACCCCCCTCCCACCACACCCTCCCCACCCCCGCTTGGTCGCTCCGCTGGCTTCCGCCTCGGTCGCTTCGTTCCTTCATATATCCCTCCCTCCCCAAGATCAAATCTGGGCTACGCAATTGCCCAGACCCTACCATGTTGTTAATGTTAAGACCTAAAACCAGACCCTCAAAAATGATATATAATAATTTTATAAATTAGCCAGAATCACACATTGACAGTGCATCAAATATTTGGATTGATTTGTGACTGAAGCAAGCCAAAAATGTACATTTTTAAATGTGAAAATGCATTTTTTTTCTTGCTGGGGGGGGGGGGAGACCCCCCCACATCCTACCAAAAGCTATTCTAATTGTCTAATTACCCAAAGTACGAATTGAAAGAGGATGAAGTACGCATAAATGTATCACTATATCTGTATCTTCAACATATGAAGACCTTAGTTCCAAAAGGCGCTAAATCCACTTTTAGTAACTTCGGAGAAAAATGCAATTCCTTGCCTGATTTTGTACACGCGTCTATGGAAAAATAAAACTATAACTTTAGATATTTCGTACTTGTCGCGGAATTTGACTTTCAATTTTGGACTGTAATAAGAAAAGTAGGCATCAAATGTGGTGATGTTAATAACTCATTATTCGTGGAAATGGATTTAGCGCCTTTTGGAACTATGCTCTTCATATATTCACAATGCTTATGCAAACATCATTTAAACGACATTATCAGTAAATTCATTTGCTGTTTCCAATTCACATAATTGTTCATGATATCATTGAGTAATTCAGAAATATGCACTCATA
Organism: Eucidaris tribuloides; assembly: GCA_001188425.1. Lineage (NCBI taxonomy): Eukaryota > Metazoa > Echinodermata > Echinoidea > Cidaroida > Cidaridae > Eucidaris > Eucidaris tribuloides. The sequence continues at coordinate 31,341 of JZLH01S0620554.1, read as the reverse complement.
CTGAAGATTTTACCTATATTTCAACTGAAATTGTTGAATAAAATGATCCCAAATTAAAGCTCAGATTGCACCAGAGAGCATTTAGAACACCCTGAGCTTCCTTCCTCCGTCTAGATATTATAATTGTTCGCAACAAAGAATAGACTTGCGTGAACGAGATACCCATTCACGTAAAAAAACTTGGTATCAATAAAAGGGTTTCATTTGCTCTTATTGATTGTAGAGTTTTCATGCCACAATGAGAAAGAAAATAAGAAATACACGTAAGCCTATATGGCATTCCTGCCCAGTTCCATCCATTGATTTTATCGATTTAATTAGTAAATCCACACAACCCAATATTGTCATGCCCATTCATTCAGCCAAGCATGACTTCTTTCTCTTAATACAACCGTCCTCTCCCGGGTGATCTCTTAGCTTTAAAGTCAATGACACACAAAAAAACAATTTTTCAAAATCAATGTTTATAACACTCTGAACAGATTGGATATGTTTATTAAGTACCCAAACAATTTCAACACCTCATTTAAACATCATAATCAGGCTTTAACTGTCAATGCTAAAAATGGGAGAGTGAACGGTTTGTGGTAAACATAGCGAGATCGAGGATATTTGTCTTTACAATCCTTTGTCGTCTGTATTTGCAAGCCAATAAAACAAAATTATTTCCAGCATAATAAAAAAAATCAAACCAGCGTGAAATATATATATCATTGAATACTCTGAGTGAATTTAACATTAATATTAAATTCAGAAACAGTTTTTAAAACTCGCATCGAAACAGCAACATCTATAAGAAACATTTTCACAGTACCTCTTCAGCATCCATTTGTTTGTAAATAGTTAGTGCGCGCACAGGAAAGCAGACGGTTCGTGGTAAAAGAGTAAGTGCGATCGCGTACTTTTTTTCTTTACCACGAACCGTCCTTTCTGTTTACAAGCAAATAGAAACAAAATTATTCACCGCATTATATAAAAAATGAACCCGATTGAAAACTAATATGCAGTGGAATACTCTGATCGAAATTTATTGTTTTTACTTCAAAAAACAGCTTTTAAAACTCGTATTAAAACAGCAACGTCCATAAACTGCGGTTTCAAACAAAGATCAGCTTCCATTTTTTGTTGTACATAGCGGGTTACGCGCAACGGAGAGCGGACAGTTCGTGGAAAAATACTACAATGTGATTGCGCACTTGTTCTTTACCACGAGCCGTCCTCTCTGTTTACAAATCAATTGTGGCCAAATCACTGGGATTAGACTGATAAAAAGTATTTGGTATGCAAATGAAGAGTTTCATAGCAAAAGCCATTAAACGTCATTTTTTTTGTAAAAATGGTAAGCAAAATGTTGTTTAGCGAGAGGGCTAACTGGCGTAATTTTTTTTCTCCCAAAATTCAATTGTGTGATTTCGAAAACACGGTCTTATGGCAAAACCCAATAAACGCCACCCGGCTTTCATGTCAAAACCCAACATATCCATCAGCCAATCACCGTGCATATCATTCCCAATATGGCGGCACCCTTAACACTTTGGGTGCTGGGCTAAAAATCCAGGTGTGTTAGCCAGGGACTGGATTGTTTCGGACTAACGTGTATAACCTTTCCAAATTGTACGATTTTCTGTAAAATCGCAAATGCTATCAAGACAATACATTTTAACTCATTTATTTGGTTCATTGTGTATTCATTTTACGATAAATGTCATTGGTAGGAACTTCAGTGACATTTGTCATTCGAATTAAAGATATGGATCGATTGTCTTCTTCGGCGAACAGGTTCGCCGATAGTACCTGAGTGAAGTCCAACCCTAGGGCGAAGCAGGTTAGCCGATAGCACTCAAAGTGTTAAAACTCTACATACGCATAGTGACACCTGGCAGGCCAGGTACATAATAGCATTTTTTTTTCCAAAAATTCACCATTAGGCCTACCTGTGATTTTGGTGATTTTGAAAAAATAAAATAAAAAAGGTTTCATGGCAAACCCAATATATCCAAATGACTTTCTGTCAAAACTCGGTATATCTACTCAGCCAATCGGCGTACATATCATGCCCAAAATGGCGGGGGCCATTAGACTCTACAGTTGCAAAGTGACCTCAGGCAGGCCGGGCGCGCGCTAGCATGCATTCCACCGAAAAAAGCTTATTGGATGCCCTGTCTCGTCTATTTGATCGGAATGGATATATGACATTTTGCCAAGAAACGATTTATAGATATATGACATTTTGCTATAAAACTGCAATTAAAGCAATCAATTTTGGTAAAATGTTATTATGTTGATTTATGTTAATTTGCCACTGTGATGTTATCATTACATAAAAGCATTTGACCTAAGTTTAGATTTCTACCATGCTCTATATTTGCACAGCAAAAAAAAATGTCTTTTATCTCAGTTTGCCTAATGGATATTTTGGCTTTTGCTTTGAACTCTTCAAATGTAAATGATATGCTGTCATGCAATACCATTCAATTGAAAATTATCTTTTTTTGAGGAGTTGGAAATATCAGTTTCAAAAAGTCGTCTACTAACTTTTCGTACCGTTCGCACAGAGAGGACGGTTCGTGGTAAAGGCGACGATATATACGAAAGCCCATCCAGTGTATGCTTTATTTACTATACATTTGTAATGCTTTCTAATTTCACACTTCCCTCTTTCCTCGAAGAATCAATCCTAACAATGCCATTGAAAAACTTGACAGTCTTTTCATGTATTGGAAGGTTTGACATATTTCATCACGATTTATTTGCATTTCATTGCCAATTGACTATTGACTATTAATAAAATAATGCTCGAGTTTTTCCTTTCCTTCTTTGTTTTTTCATGAATCATTCATATGCAAAGTATTTTCCAGACGCATATTCAACGATCACAGGTTGCAAAGTCAATCCACATTCTTGGTTTTCTCTGAATTTACCAGGAACAGAATTGCATGGATTCGATTTGCTTTTCCTAACAAAATTTTGGTAAACAAAAATTGCCTAATATAAATCCTGGGTATGTAAATCGACATGATCATTTCCTTAGCCTTGAATGCATATGAATATTATGCTAATTATAATTTTACATCTTTTAGAAAATAAAAAGAAAACTCTAACTAACATGTGTGCATAAAACTTAATCATCATAATCCCATTTGCCACGTAAAGTTTGTCACTGGAAAATTTCGAATGAAATGAGATACACTTTCCGGATAAGTAGTCCTGTAGTCCAACAGTTCCTCGATGCATTGCAAAATAACAGGATCAAAGGAATAATAAAATTTATTCCCGAATAAATGGGGCATTTTTGCTAGATATTCCAGATAGCCCACAGCAAAAATACACAAATCCCTCACATACTTTCCCTGGCACGGCGGGTGGGTGTGGATATCCGCCCACTTCATGAACCGTACGTTGGATTCCCACGTGGAGTAGGGATGTCCACCGGGCGTTCCCGGGGCTCGTTGCAGCGTTACCCAGTAATGTTCATCGGGACTGTAAGTATCGATGGACCACTCCAACAGATCTGTGGCAACATTATCATGGAAGATGTAACTCACAAAATCCCGACTCGCAGCGTAATATGCATTTCCGAAATATATCGTTAGGTTGTACGGAGGTGGTGTTTTCCGGAGGCTGGTAGCGACGACTCTTCCTTTAATCACTTTATGATGGATTTGCGTTCTGTTTTGAATGTACGGCGGTGGTATAATTCCATTAATATCGTTTTTGCCTTTGAATGCCTTAAGTTGCCTTACGATCTCTAGGTTGGTTTTTAAAGGAAAATCTTGGCCGCAGAGATTCAGGGCATATTTCCACTTGACGGGATGACGGAGCAGATCATCCATGCAATTAATATCGGCCTGGAGGCGGGTGAATCCTGCGTAGTGGATAGTCTCGAGTTTCGAAGCGAGGAAGACATTTTCAAAGCACTCCGCCAGACGTCTAATCGCAGCCTGAAATTGAGTCGAGGACTTCGCGTCCGGATGAATGCAATACACATTTTGAGGTTGATAGATAGCCCGCAAAAGACGCTCAACTTGCGCGCTATCCTTGTGTGTCACAATGATGTAAGCGATCGGGTATTCAATTTCCTCTTTAGAAAGTGGCGTGTCAGGGTAGCGTCTCTCGACTCGGAATTGCGTGCAGTTTGCCGTCCATGCCCTCACCGTAGTGTCTGATGGAATGGGCAAGGGGGGATCACTACTCGAGTTGCGAAGCATCGCATTTATCATTTTGACAACGTCTCGATTGCCATTAATTAAGTCCAAACAGTTCACGTCAAAATGAAAATGGTATTGTGGAGGCAAAGACGATGAATCCCAATTCCCATCGTTTTTTTTTATATCAGTTTTAGATACTTCTGTGTTTATGTCAGTTTTAATCGGCAAAATATGACTGACATTTAGCGGCGTTATCGGTAAAATTTGACTATCGTTTTGTGTCGTTTTCGTGTTATTTCTCGCCCCCACTTGCGGTAAGCAATCGGTGATATTTACTGCCCAAGTCTGACTGTCCCCGCGAAATAATGCAACATCATGAGGTGGTATCAGTTGAATCTGATGGTTGCACAATCTTTTTCTTAATCCAAGTGCATGACCAAACTCTTTTTGGACGCCATAATTATACACTAAAAGTTGTCCGACACAGTAAAGAATGAAAATAACTAATATTTGTCGCACAAATGAAGGTCTTTTCCTAGCCATTAGCTATTTGATAGGCCAAACAGATTGTCCACAAATTTGACGTACGAGCCCTCTGTGTGCTTATCGCTACCCGGGTTATTCACAAAATACGTGTATTGCTCATTCTTCCAATGCTCAAAATTAATCGTATATTCACTACGCGACTCACATCACCGATTTAATATCTCGTCACGCGCGAACACAAATATACGTTCCTGAACTTGCAGACGTTCACTTAATGGTACTCTTTTCACCACTGCCCCTTAATTAAGTAATTTTACCAGGATATGCATCAAAATATAAGTCAAGACCTACTTGTCTAAAAGACGTCACCTGTTGCTCATCGAAAGAGTAATACTGGCTTCACCAGTCGGCTTTTCAGAAAAAAAAAAAGCTTGTGAGCTCCTCGACTAAACCATTCTTCAGATTATTACCACAACTGACACGCAAAGTGGTGTATACGCGGTAGGCATAAAGGTACGGGTTTAGTAAAGAGTACGGTCATTAGCATTTTTATAAAGAGGGAAGTTCGTCAGCGGCCAATCATGGACTAGGTGTAAATATGTCTGACTTAAAAAAAAAAATCACAAGTAGCCATGTCAGAGGTTAAAATGTCAGGGGTAAATATGTCAAACGTAAAAATTTCTAGAGGTAAGAAATTAATGGGTAAAATTATCAAAGGTAAAAAATATCATAGTTATAGTACTAACAAGCCGGGAACAGTATCTTTAGAAAAAATGAGGTGCTTAGGCATACAATACGCCACCTACCAATATATTTTTTTTCTTAATGTTATCTCTTTCGAAACCACTGGGGTACACACTGTAAAAAAAAAATACCGCCGTATTTACTTAATTCAATTATGTTAATAAACTGCCTTAATTTGTTTCGAGTATTAATAACTCCATACTATTTTAAGTATCTTCTACTAAAAATAACATGAAGTTATTATTACTTGATACAATTGAGTCAGTTTCTCTACACTATTTAATCAAGTAAGTATTACAAATTTGATTTAATTTGTTATTACAAGAAATAAACAATAAAGGAGCTAATTTTGCTGAAATTGTTTATGTAGCTATAACCAGTAAATAAGTATTAGTAACTAAGATTGTTTACGTATATGTTACTAATTGTCATGAGTTATTAAGTAGAAGTAACTAAGATTGTTTATGTGGTTATTACTTTTAATTCAGTAGACGTTACCGAGATTGTTACAAGAAATCAAGTAGAAATTCCTCAGATCATTTGTGTAGCTGTTAATTAATTGTTCATGTAGCTATAACCAGTAAATCAGTATTAGTAAGTAAGATTGTTTGCGTAGATGCTACTTGTAATTAAGTAATATGAGCTTAACCCTTTGCATGCTGAATTAATTCTGATGGGATAATAATGACAATTGTTACTTTGATATTTTCTTTAAATCTTGCTTTCCTTATTGCACAATTAATGCTGGGAATTATTCTATAGATGTTGCTTAAGCATTATGGCAATTGGTTAGCTTTTCTAGTACAAACATAATGGAGAAAACTAATTATTACGATTGTTGAATTTAATTGTACGAATGTGAAAAATTGCAACATTCGCATGCAAAGGGTTAAAGGTATTGGCTAACATTTACCACAGTTAAAAAAATCTGAGCCGCATGATTCCCCATGCTACCAGTGTCTTTGATGAGGTCTAAAAATGAAGCCCTGAAAAAAAAATGTATTTCAAAGTGATTATTGAAAATCGTAAGTTGACCAGATTTACTTGCCCATTTCCTCCCATAGACTTACTGTGTGTACACCTAGGTTAATAAAACTCGCCCCGAGTTTTATTGTTTATTCATGTATAACTTGCAATTGGCAGTGTAACTTTCCAAACTTTTGTATTCTAGGGTGTTTATTTGTCCATTTGAACACTACTATGTAGCTCAGATATCAAAGTTTGACAATTTTTTAAATTGAAGCTCCACAATGTTAGCCTATCACTTTAAATTGTTATGAGTTATTAAGTAGAAGAAACTAAGATTGTTTATGTGGTTATTACTAGTAATTCATTAGAAATTACTTAGATTGTTACAAAAAATCAAGTAGAAATTTCTCAGATCATTTGTGTAGCTGTTACTAGGTATCAAGTGGCAGTAACTAATACAGTTCCTTAAATTGTGTAGAAATTAATATATTTGGGTATATGTTACTTGTAATTAAGAAGTACATGCAGAAGTACATGTAGTATGCAGTCAGTCGGCAGTGTGTGCGAATCTCGCACACAGAACGCAGGACGTATGCACGATCGGAGCGGTCATGAATGCGTAATGAGCAGTGCATAGCCGTTTTGAAATCTTCGTAGTATTTTTTCTACTCAACAAATCACTTTCATTTTCAAAACATATCAAAGAAGGAAAATAGATCTTTCATTTAGTGGAAATCTCAATCTGATATTTGAAAGATATTGGGTAAAAAAAATAGATTTTTCGACATGCGAAAGAAGTATTGTAAATCAACTCTAAACAATGATGCATCGCATTTTGATTGTATCCAACAGAATGCTTGATATTCCTTCTTTCAAATATCATCAAATGAAATCATTTCATCATAAATACCGCCCAGGATCCAGCAAAATACGGCACTAAGTCATTGCAGCCTTCACTCGAAATCGTCTCTTACAGTCGCGGTCAAATGCAGAATCGTGAGTGGTTGGAAATGATGTCATCGCATGACGTCATATGCATAGTCTGCTGCGATATCTGCAAGTCTGCTGGACTGCGATATCGCAGCGGAAATGCATTTATCTATATTCTCATAACCATAAATTGATTAATTCTGAAAAGATTTGGATATTGCTGTACGAGTTATGAGTACAGTAGCTTTGTGGACGTGTTGGTATTACCGCAGATGAACACGAACAAAACAAATTCACGATCACGTCACGTTTTAGCTTTACCTTCAGTCCCACATACTCACATTTGTGTAACATGTAACAGTCTGAGGGAAGTGAAAAGAGACGAGTTTTAGTGCGATTTCCCGATTCACTCGTACAAACCGGACTCCAATCGAAGCTTTGATTGCAAGCTTATCAAGCTGGCACATGTAGACATGTGTTGTTAGTTCCTAATACCTACATATTTTCTTCTTCGCTTTAGAGTATTAAACATTCTTGTATTTATTGTGATTTTGTAAATAAACCAATTGGCTACTAGGTTCTGGAAAATGTGATAAATTTGGACTACAGCCCTCCCCCCTTGAAAATAGAGGGAAATCAGTTTTTGCTTCAAATTTTAACTAAGTTCAAGGCAAATTTAAAAAAAAAAACCACAAATCCATGCACATAATAAAAACTACTGGTCCATTCATTACATGTACTGTGGAAAAGGATTTTTTAAAATATAATTTTATAGATGAGGAAATTGATATGTCAAGGCACTCCTCAAAAAGAATGTGACTCTTATGAATGAAAAAGTTACCCTGACAAGGAATGCTTGTTCTTAGCTTCTTGGAGGCCTCTTTGATGCTACCCCAAATGCTTCCTTCATTTTTACCGGGGCGTAGACGGCGGGGCAGGGGGGGGGGAGGGGGTATACATCACCTAGCTCACCAGGTGGGGATGACATGATTGTACATGTACATCACTCCCCCCCCAGATTTCAGCAAAATAATACTTATGATTATTAGTATCATCATCATCATCATCATCATCATCGTCGTCGTCATCATCATCATCATCATCATCAGCATTATCATGCTTTCATCTTTATTTCCTCAGTATATTTGTATTTCTGTGCAACAGGGCAGTGTCAAACAAGACACGTTTACGTTGGACACACACGTAAATCCTGCAGAGATGAGGAAATATTCCCCACTTTGGCCTAGGGGGAATGGCTTGTACAAACATCCAGTTTTCAATGAAAAAATGATTTAAAATATGGCTGTTTATGCTTATTTTGTCTAAATAAATATATGTGGCTCTTATACTCAGTGAAAATTTCTCAACCACATTAGGGTCACGTTGATTGATATATATCAGTTTATTTTTGTTATGACTGTATGTCTTCGCATGTGCATTCATAAGTGATTAGCAGAGTTTGCAACAACAAATTCTCTACCGAACCAGCTTCTCGATTTGGTGGATTGAGGGTGCGCTTGTAACTTGTTTGTAATTGGTGTGTGTATATGTGTCTGTATATGTGTATGTGCATCTGCAAGTATGTATGCATGTGTGTGTGTGCTTGGTGAACATGCATTATGATCCACCCCTCTAGACAGCATACGTACACCACCGTCTCACTCCGATCCATGATGAACAACTGTACTCAGTCGCATTAATAAAATTGACAAGTAAATTTGTCAGAAAATATGAATTTACAAATTATACGCAATCAACACACATACAGTCATCACCAAACGATGATGATTTCCATCAAACATTCACTGAAACAAAAAGTGTTAAATGCCTCAAGATTGTATGCAAATGGTAGTTTTAATGGTGGACATAGCCACTGAACGTAACATACACAAAGAATAATTTAGATATATTATAAATAAAAACTCTTCTAAATACTGAAGAGTGGAATACATACAAAACTATGCAACAAAATAAACTTTGAGGTACATGTACTGTAATAAAACTCATGAATATATCCTGAAGAATATGAAGCAAGGTAATGTTTAATAGAAAAGGCACATCTGCATTGACTACTGACCGTCCACACACTTTGAGAGTTCAGCTCTTTGGCAACTTTGCAAGATAAAAATAACAACATACAATATATGATGTGTGTTGGTTTTCACACTTAGATAAACCATAAAATTAGGAACAGCATCTAAAAATATTTCCAAGTTTCATTGTGCTATATTTAAGGAATACACAAGAAAGGTACATGTGAATTAATAAACGTACCCACCAGAAATGAGTATACGTACATGTAGAATACAAGCATAACATGAATAAAATGAAATGTCTACAGTGTATTTCATTTTAGAAAAAAACCTGTCATAAGACGTTTTACGAAGTCTGAACATCAGCATTGCAAGTACAAATGAATATTACACAAAATACAAGAATTAAAATATGAGGAGATATCGTCGGTGAATTCACGAAGTGGCACGCGCGACCGAAGATGCACGAAATCACTTTTCGAGTAAAACGCGAATAAAGATTTTATCAGTCTTTCAACTGCTCATTGCGATTTGTTATGAAGCTAAACTGTATGATTCAAGCACAGATAGAAAGCCAAGACTCTACTCTTGCCTTACATGTCGAAATGTCCTTAAACTAAGTTCAAATTTTAACACAGTAAAGCTTCAAACGCAGGTGTCGTTTTGTAGAAAATGTTGCTTCAGTGAAGGAAGAATCCACGAAGTGGCACTTCGTGTAGAAAGCAAGTACGATTTTGCGCGCACGAACCGGCACAAGCACTCGTGTCGCGCTGTGGTGTCGCGCGCGCAAGAGAAAAAAAAATCACGAACCGGCACAAGGGCGCGCGCGCCGTTGAGTTTTATGTACAGAAATAAATGGCGTGTTCCGGCGCGCGCTCGCTTGTGCCGGTTCGTAGATTTTTTTACTGTAGATTTTCGGCTCGATTATCTTTTTAGTTAGAGAGAATTGGTTTCTAAAATTTTTGTGAAATGAAAGACCATGGCCAGAGAATGACAAACTGAAATAACTCAAATTTGACTTGACGGCAATTTTGGAGGTTTGTGCCACTTCGTGAATTCAGCCGAGCGATATGAGGAGTGATGTAGCTATAGGGGAAATGGTCAGCGTGCACCTGTCTTCAAATCAAGTGGATCATGCTATGCCACAGACCAAGTACTAATAAAAATTTTATATACATGTATACCCTGGTTGTGAACATAAATATCAAAATACTGCCTGTATAAGTAACTATAAGTACTTCTGAATCCCGAATACTACAAAGTGATCGAAGCATTACATACATGTACAAAAAAAGAAACGTTTCTAAATACTGAAGAGTGAACTACAAACCATGCTACAAAATCATCAAACTTTTGAGGTAGTGTAATAAAACACATTCATGAATATCATGAACAATATAAGGCAAGATAATGTTTAAAAAGGCACATCTGCAAGGAGTACTGACCTTTCACACACTTTGAGAGTTCAGCTCTTTGGCAACTTTGCAAGATAAAAATAACAACATACAATATATGTTCCTTGTAATTTCCTGGTAAAGTGCATCTTTCTCTTCAGACAAAGCGTATCAAAATATCAAGAAAGAGAATGATGTGTGTTGATTTTCACACTTAGATAAACCATAAAATTAGGAACAAGCATCTAAAAATATTTCAGGTTTCATTGTGCTATATTTAAGGAATGCACAAGAAAGGTACATGTGAATTTATAAACGTACCCACCAGAAATGAGTATACGTACATGTAGAATACAAGCATAACATGAATAAAATGAAATGTCTACAGTGTATTTCATTTTAGAAAATAAAAACCTGTCATAAGACGTTTTACGAAGTCTGGACATCAGCATAGCAAGTTCAAATGAATATTATACAAAATACATGAATTCAAATATGAGGAGATATGTGGAGTGATGTAGCTATAGGGAAAATGGGCAGCGTGCACCTGTCTTCAAATCAAGGGGATCATGCTATGCCACTAATCAAATACTAATAAAAATTTTATATACATTTATACCCTGTTTGTGAACATGTACTGTATATCAACATACTGCCTATCTAAATAACTATAAGTACTCCTGATTCCCGAATACTCAAAAACTTCATTAAAGCAAAAAGTATCAAAGCATTACATACATGTACAAAAAAAAACTTGTCTAAATACTGAAGAATGAACTTCAAAACCATGCTACACAATCATCAAACTTTTGAGGTACTGTAATAAAACACATTCATGAATATCATGAACAATATAAGGCAAGTAATATTAAATAAAAAGGCACATCTGAATGGAGTACTGACCTTTCACACACTTTGAGAGTTCAGCTCTTTGGCTACTTTGCAAGATAAAAATAACAAAACTGAATGAATATCACCATACTTTCCAATTTCCTGGTAACATACATGTCCACACAGACAAGAGATATAATAATATTGAGAAGGATTGAGTTAATTTTCACACTAGGATAAAACATAAAATTAAAAACCAGCACATAAAAATTGATGAATGTACCCACCAAAACTGAGTAAAATGTTCATGTACGGTAGAATACAAGCATAACATGAATAAACCGGAATGCCTACAGTGTTTCATTAAAGAAAACAAAAAATCCTGTCATAAGAGGTTATAATACCAAGTCCCAATATCAACCTAGCAAGTTCAAATCAATATCAAACAAAATAAATATATTCAAATGTCAACTTTCTCCATTATAATGTTGATATGCAGAGTTTAGATAAAAGGGCATTCAAAGTGTAACCATGCAAGAAAGCTTCCTTATGGTAATTCTTGTTAACCAGAGTTTAAAGATACGGGTACAATGTTGGAATCTTCTGTACTACTACAGAATTGAGCAGCACTTAAAGGTACCACCTACAGATGCATCTTAAAATAAAATGAGGAAAGAAAAAGGCAAATATTAATCGACTTCCCTCTGTTTTCATAAAAAAATCTTGAATGCAAAGGAATTTCAGTACATGCATATCTCTTATAAGCATTAAGCAAAAAAATCATAAGGCATAAATATATGTACACAAGGCAATAGAAGCAGCTATTAATCAATCTCAAATTCATCTGTTTGTATTAATGAACAATCTTTAGTATGTTTCTCAGGATAATCCTCACTCTCTATTTGAAAGTCATTATCTTCACTTTCACTGTTTTCAGTCTCTTCACTTTCACTGTACTCAGATTCTTCACTTTCACTGTATTCATTATCTGACAAGTCTGAGTCTGTTGAGGAACTTGGTGAAATATTTGCATTTGGTGTATTTTCACAATTTTTGCACCTACATCCTGGTACACAGGTATTGTCTCTTTTTTGCACTTGCACTGACGGGTGAGGCATTTATTTTTTTTACAAGAACATCCACGAGTTAAATACAATATGTTATTTTTTACCTTTTGAATATTCTCCTCAGTATCCCAGATAACATCTACCTGGATTTCTCCAGACTGATTTGAAACATTGTAACCATACAATGATATGTCGGGATACATAAATATTGGTGTTTTAACCTCACCCCAGACAGTGCTCACCCAACATGATCTCTTCCAGTGGAAGCGCAAGGCACTGTTGGATGGCATCAATTCATCCTCGTAAACACCTTTCCAAGAGGCTTTTCTCACAAGATCAAGCGCCATGTGATGATGTTCTACTGGGGATTCCGCACTGGCACTGTTAAAGAGTTCTACGGAATTATTAAATTTATTTCAACAAGCACGATTTGCATTAAAATATAAACACAGGATCAAACGGTTAAAGGAAAGTAAACCAGACTCATAATCTGTTGAAATACTTGTCTGATTTAAATGACCAGGTGAAGAATCACTGAGATCTCCTGTTATAAAATGAGCATGCTGACAAAAAACTGTGAAAAAATGGTCTTTCCAAAATGTGCAAAAAAGATACAAAGTCACACCCACTACAAATATATAGCACTTGAATACATTTTGTTACATCTATGCCCTTTGTAATGAGTTGTGCAAGATCTGAATCTTTATTAAGGGCAGACTGTAATTTGTTCAGCTGCAAGTATTTATTGTTTCCTAATTAAGCACAATATTGCATAGTAACTTATTTGGTTCCAAAATCTAACGGAAGTCCAATCATACCTATATCTCTGTCAACTGAATATATTAAAATATTTATGCATGGGGAGTCAAAAACATGTAACCAAATTTGAGTGTCAGTTTCTTCATGATTATGGTGAATTATATGTTTATCTATACCTTTTTTTGTGACAACTGCTGCACTATATTCTGAATTTGTTCCTAAACCGACATTGAAACCACCAGATGTAATAAACAATTGAGCGTTACTTTGAAGGTGCGATTGGGCATTTGATGCAAAATGACGTGACAAAAATCTAATCAGACTGTGCTTGTTTGTTCTTATCTTTAAAAAATTACCCCAAATTTTTGGTAGTGGAGTGTTGTCATCAATATTTTCAAAAAAAAATCTTCATCCTGATCAGTTCCATCCCTACGTTTTCTTTCAATTCCCTTAGGAGAAACCCCCCTGTGTCCCTGCTTGATCAAATAAAATTCTAACTTCTCTGAATCCCTTGAGAAAATATGGTGTAATCCACCTGGAAACAAGCAAGTTTGCATATTCACTAAATACTTTTTGATGTTTTAATGGGGACATGTAGATAATATTCATGCCTTCTATAATCATGCATGTGTTGGAAACAGAGGATGAATAGGTATCAGTCAAAATCTGAAAATTACTTGTATATCTCTTCTGAAAAACCCCCCATAAATTACTGCCTTTGACCCTTTCCTTGGAAAACAGATCGCCCTAGGAACAGGCACAAACTGTAATAAACTTGAAATTGGTGGCTTTTGCTCCTCGGACAAAGCTATTGTTCTCTTACAGCAAAGAGTAATCAAACACTTTTCCTTCTCCAGATCACTAACTCGACGCTTGCGTATTTTTTCCTTCGCAAAGGTTCTCAAATTAAATTTTCTACTTATACTGGTTTATTAACTGAAGTTTCATGAAGAATTTAAAGTTTGAAATAGGCCTCATACGATTCATTATCAATTTGTCTAAAATTAATGAGACTTTTTTCCTGTTGCGGATCAGCAATTGCACCAGAAAAAATATGAATAAGGTTAATAGGTTGATCAACTGAAAACATATTTGTATTGCTAACTTTATCAAAATACAATTTAACATTGGCAAATTCTGACTTTACCACTGATGCTTGTATATCACGATAAAGGTTGTTTTTTCGTTGGCTTCCTAGCTGAGATTCTAAATTATTCACAAGCTGTCCTCTATACTGAATTGTGGCAGCAACTTTATCCATTGTGTGTGGTTGAGGTAGAGATCGAGAAAGTGACATTGTACAATCCTTATTTATATTCATTTCGTGTGCCTCATCAAGGGCAACAGACGAAAAAGGAGTTCCACTTAAACTAGTCACAAACGCACCATCTTGGAAATCTCTTATTATATAATCAGGTAAGCCATTTAACATATTGAGATGTAATGGAATCAGTTGTGAGTAATTGTATCTATCAAAAGCATGGAAAAGGGGAACCATGTCTTTCAGGGAAGCCAATCTGAGGTCCCAGTTGCCACAGCGGATAGCTATCCATAAAGAAATATAACAAGAGCAGTCTTTTTTCAGAAATTGGTTCCAAAATTTGAAAGTGACATGTTTCTGGGACATCATTTCACAAAACTCTTCAAATTCCTGTCTTATTTCAGACATACATGTTCTTGAAGACTTCAAATGGGTCACTGCTGTTTTATACTCAAATATTCCTGAAATTTCTCCATGTTCATATGTCAGACAAGAGACAACTAATTTTACTTGTTCAAGAAAACTATCGTTACTCGTAACCGTTTCTTGCCCTTTCCTGTAATCCAAAAAACTTTGGTACTGAAACATGTAAATAGCCTCATACACCTGTAACAAGAACCTGTGTGTTCTTTTGAAATTTGAACATGCTGATAAACTATTCAAAGTTATATGCTTATGAGTTAATTTTGCAATTTCTTTTAATCCAGAATCCCAGTATATCTTCATTAACACTTCTTGAAAGTTTTTTAATACATGCCAGTCACCTAAATAAGGTAGGACCCAATCAAGGGACTGTCCATAATCTTTTTTGATATTCATTAAAACTTTTACAGTGGCACCATCTCCAGCAATAACTAAGTGGTTAACTTCATTTTTTACTTGAAACGAGTCATACAAAATACCTAAGGAGCGTTTCAGTGTTGCTGAACAATCTGCCTTTTCATCTAATATATATAAATATGAACATTTTGACTTCATAACATCTGTGTGGATTTGTTCCATCGCAAGTTTAATCTTAATTCCTGGCAAACAAATATTTGAGTGATCATGGAGAAACATATACCTTTCACATATATAACTAAACAAACTTACATTAAGGTTTTCAGTGCATTCTTGCTCTTGTTTAGTTATTAAAAATTGCTCTTCTTTCACCTGATTTCTAAACGATGTCTTATATTTGGGAGGTTCAAAATATGACTGATGTGGCACTTCTTGGGAGTCTATGCTATACAATGGTATTCTTTTCCGAACACTTGGTCTTTTTTCCAGGACCATATTGTCTAAAGTAAAGCTAGGAAGCTTAGCTGGAAGATCAGCTTCGGAGGTGGACGCCATGCATGAATCCTCAACAACCTCTTTAATCTTTGGTTTTGGTTGCTGCGCCATAATTGAAGTTCCATGCCAGCTTCTTGGCTTTTCTGCAGCAACTGCTGCATACCGGGCCATAACATCAGTATTATCTATAGATACAATTGTAAATGAAGAGGGCGAAAGGTCAACAAGTGGACCATTCTTTACACGAAAATCCTTCAAGCCCTGCACAAATCGTTCTAAGGTTGTTTCTGACAACACATGCCAAGTTTATTCATGATATTGATCAACTTGGATGAATGTGAGAGATCTTTTATACAGTTGGCAGTGATAACATGGAATGGATAAGAATTGCTATCATTTAGAATGTATTGAAGCAAAAAACTATAACAATTCGTTAGTTGCGCTTCATATAGCCTTGAGAAAAATTGTCTGGAAAGCATAGGAAATTGTTGTGAAAAGATGCAAGGGAGTTTCGTAAATGCTCTAATTCATCCCTGTTTCCAGTTAAAAGACATACCATATTCCAAACCAGGGGATTCATATGTGACTTCATATCTGCAAAATCAAAATTCAAAACAGAAGAGGGGTCTCGAGAAAATAAGTCCGCCGTTTCTTTCCCCTTCGATCGCAGTAAATGATTAATGTTCAAAAGAAATTCATCCCATCTGAAATCTTTGAATTCACTACTGATATTCAAGGGAGGTGTTTCATACGACATATCATTTTCATCATCTTCATTTCTGATTTGAATATTCCTATGCATAAACTTTGACTCATGCCATGCTTCAATAATTTCATTTTTGGTTAAATTTGAGACATAAACAAAATCTCCTTTTCTTGATGTGGACTTACTGATAGAGAGCACATCTGCAAAGAAATCCATTATTTTACATTTTAACCATGCTTTTGACCGTTTTGCTTGTTGATCTTGTAGTTCATTTTGGCAATCATTATGCAATATATTGAGATAAACACCATATGCATGTGGTATTAAAAATCCAAGTTCCTTTCTACACAAATTAAGGAACTCCTGCAATGATAAATGTAGGGCTTTGACATCAGCTGTCCGCCAGTCAACAACCTCTCCAAGATTTTCAATTTCCTTTTTTTATTTTACCATCTAATTCATCTAATGTAATTTGCTCCCTTTTCTTCCTCATTGAGTAACGATGACAGCTAGTACATAAATAACCCTCCTCAGTAACAACTTCAGAAGATAATTCATGAAGCCTATCAATAGCATACTTGGTTAAATGCTTTAATGAATATTTTTTTTTCACTTCCTCTGATAAGTGATTTACATATGCTGCAAAATAGCATTCTTTTATAATTTGATAAAGCTGTCCTGTGTTTTCCACATAGCAAAATAACTTCTGGCACAGAATCACAATGTAAACAAAACGTTTCACTGAAATCAGCAAGATTTATTGAACTTCTTTTTAATCCACTATCAGAACATAACATGTAATTTGATAAAAAGCAAGGAGATGCAACTCGCATTTTCTTCTTTTCGGGAGTGTATGAAGAATCTTTAACTTTTTTTGAATAGTTGACTCTGCAGGCATTACATATGCAATCTTTATCATTTATATTGGGATATTTACTTTTAATTACTTGTTTTAATGCTTCTGTCTGAATTGAAGATAAGTGTAAATCTTAAATTTGTCATGGCCTGTTGACGTATAACACATGGCCCACATACAACTTTATCACATGGTTTCACCCCAACTCTTGAAATACATTTATTTGTGTGCGTGTAATATATTGGAATTGGTCAGGTGGCTTGGGTGGTGTATTGGGGGGAATAATAAACAACATATCTGATGACTCGGGCTCACATGGTAAATATACAGATGGTAGGCTACTTGTGGACTCCTGAAGCCGCCAAGCTGTATATATAGTAGGAGGTGGTTGTGATGTGCAAGTGGACTCCCGGAGACGGCAAGCTGGCTGAATAGCAGGAGGTGGTTGAGATGGGCAAGTGATCTCCGGAGATGGCAAGCTGGCTGAATAGCAGGAGGTGGTTGTGATGGGCAAGTGGACTCACGGAGACGGCAAGCTGGCTGAATAGCAGGAGGTGGTCGTGATGGGCAAGTGGACTCACTGGAGACGGCAAGCTGGCTGAATAGCAGGAGGTGGTTGTGATGGGCAAGTGGACTCACGGAGACGGCAAGCTGGCTGAATAGCAGGAGGTGGTTGTGATGGGCAAGTGGACTCACGGAGACGGTAAGACGGGTGAATGATAGGAGGTGGCTCTCGTGTGGACTCCTCATGCTCTGGATCTAATAAGCAAAAAAAATTGTAATAATACCTCAAAACAATAATATCAATAATTCTAATAATAATGGAAGAATTCAAGTTGAAAATTGGCTCATCTTAAATTGCTATATTGGAAACTGGTTAAAATTCATCTGGTGTAAATTTCTTTCAAATACAGTTGTACAGTAATTAAAGAATTGGAAGGTAGCAATGGAATGATCAACTGTAAAATATGCAATGGGGAAATATCTGGAGGGCTCTCTACATGAGATCTGGCAGAGAAATGGATGCATAAAACTGAGATGTAGATAACCATTCAGGGCTCAGAAGTAAGCTACTGAAGAATCTGAGGTGCAGAAAAATTAGGAGGTGCATAAGCTTTGGACTAGACTTGGGGACAGGACTGCTTAATGACAAATGAGTGGATGGAGATCCCAAAGCAGTGGATCTGGAATACACTCTCATGGTGGATCAGAGGCTACAGGTACATGTATGGTTGCCCTGGAGTTAATTTAATATATTCAAACAAATATTTATATTTTGTAAATTGAATCTTCCCACTGTAATTTTTGCAATTTCATGTGCAAACACATCACTAAAATATATTTTAGCAATTTAAGTTTAATAAACCATTTGGGAAGTAACAATTACCTATTCTTGCGAGTCCTGTCAGTTCTGGAGGTGGCTGAGAAGATACCTGCAGTTCCATGAGTAGTTCTGGACATCTCTGAGTATGAAATAAAATGAGATTTTCATTTGAAATTAAATGTGACCAAAACTGAAGAACTAATCATAGACTTTAACGTAATCTGGCGGAGCATACAGCAGTTTATGTTCATGGTTCATGGGCAAGATGAATAACAAGTAAAAGAATATCTAAGTACTATTGTGAATACATGTAATTCTCTTGAATGGTCTTAATTTGGAAGAGGAAAAATCATGGACTTTTTTGTCAGACCCATCAAAAGCTTCGCGTGGCATCTCTTTTGCATGCCTAAAAATTAACATTGTGTTAATACAATGGCATTTAGAAGAATATGCCCTCTGGGAACCTTTAGCAAAATATAGGAGCTAGACAGTTTTAGTGGACTTATAGTGACCGTTAGACTCTGATTTGAATTTTTTTCTCGCAAGAAAAAATTCCTACCATACAACGTACACTAAATGGCTATTGTTTTTCTTTCACACTTTTCAAATTCTAGGTAATTACAGACCCCAGATTTCATAAACATGCCCTTCATCAATAGTCAGGCCCAGAGGGCATGGGTTATCTTTTCCTGGTCGGCGGGAATGTTTGCAAATGAGATCACTGCCTTTAAGTCAGTAAATCAGAGTATTTTGACATAATTTATGTAATATTGCATGTTGCTTTGCAATGCAACTAAGAATATCAAAAGAGGCTTGAACAGCCGAGAAAAATTGTTCAAGCATAAAGATAGGATCTTAACTAAAATTAAATAAACACTAAACAAAAAGTAAGTTCCCCCTTGTTCAAAATACCATAACTTTTTAATGAAATAAGTTTTAGCAAAAAAACTTGGCAGGAACATTTCCACACTCCTTGACTAACCTCTGTGTGAAAATAAGATTAATCCGTCAAGCCATGCATGAGTAATCATGAATTAAAGGCAAAAATGTCACTTTTCAAAAGTCACAGGAGTCATCTCTTATGCCAAAATAATGGTAAATAATGGTATTTTTTTGCTTTATTTATAAAGTGTGCTCACTGTCCTCTGACATGGTTACAACCTCTTATGTCCATACAACGTGTAAAGATACACTTTGCTGAAAAATATCGGATTTCAATTTTTTCAATAAACTTAATGGATTTTACAATTTCAAAATTGAAGATGGATGGAAATTGTTAAATTGAGCTCACTGAAGCGTAAATATGCGAAAAGTGCCAAAAGAATTGTTAGGGGGTCAACGATAGCCGATTAACATAAATAGCGCTTAATAATTCAATAGAAACAGAATTTGTCAAAATCCTGCATCAAAAATCTCTCAAAATGACCCTTGTGACTTTTGAAAAGTGACATTTTTGCCTTTATTACGTACTCACTCATGCATGACTTGACGGATCAATCACATTTTCACACAGAAGTTAGTCAATGAGTGCAGAAACACTCCTGCCAAATTATTCTACTCAAAACCAATTTGTTAAAAAGTTATGGAATTTTCAAAAAGGGGGAACTTATTTTTTGTATAGTGTTTAGATAATGCAGACCCCACCCACCCACTCAATGACAATTTCAAATTCAACTAATCGGGCAAATGTTCGTTTGTTACACCAACACAGAAATCCTGTTTCAGGCACTCACTTGTTCTCACCACAGTTCATACCTACATGTATGATATGAAGGTTCGAAGATCTGTCTCAAATAAAAATATCAATAATACAAAAAGGTGTATATTTTTGCATGGATGTGTCAACATACATGTGTCGATGTGTGTGCAGGTATTAGCGTGATAATGCATGTGTATACATTAAGTCTGTGTCTGTGTGGGTGTGTGTGTGTGTGTGTGTGTGTGTGTGTGTGTGTGTGTGTATGTGTATGCGTGTGAGAGAGAGAAAGAGAGAGAATGTGCGTGAAAGTGTCCATCACGATCACTGATCTGTCTTCAGAGATTGACATTTTTATTCTGAAAGTGCTTCTTCAGAATAAAATGCACCCCAAAGGTACGACATACACACAAATAAAATTTAAAAAAAGGCAATATCACCTACATGAACTTTTACATCCATTTTCATTAAGTCTTATACCTTACTTTTTGTGACAATCACACTAGTAGCAAGGTTGGCATATTTCCAACTCAGAATTTTATTTCCCACCCAATCGTCCGGGAAATATAAATTTCTCCCATTGACATTGTACTTGAGAAGACAATTTTATATCGGACGGTGTCCGGGAAATATGACAAAAAGTGGGAAATACGCCAACCCTGAATAGTAGGGTACCCATATGGCATATGCACTGCATTTTATCAATGTACTCAAAATATTTACAGAGCACGTACCTTCTTGCATTTTTTTCTGCGCTCTTTTCTTTCCTTTTGCCTTCTCCTCCTCTTGCGTTGTCCGAGCTTCTTTCGATAAACATATGGGCTTGGTGGGGCAGGTATGGGGACAGTCCGGGTAGATCATGTTGCTGATGGATGTAACTGCAGGTTGACATATGGAATTGATGCTGGTAATGGCTCT
The DNA here is from genome assembly GCA_001188425.1 of Eucidaris tribuloides. Taxonomy (NCBI): domain Eukaryota; kingdom Metazoa; phylum Echinodermata; class Echinoidea; order Cidaroida; family Cidaridae; genus Eucidaris; species Eucidaris tribuloides. The sequence goes on along the minus strand of JZLH01S0620554.1, from coordinate 9,944 downwards.
GGGATGTGCTGGTGAGGTGGGAACTGCGGAAGTGGAGGGGGCGGTAAGGGTTTGTTGGATATTGGAATCCATCAATGGTTGTTCTTTCAGCTTGAGATGCCCTTTTTCTCTTACGTGTAGGCCTTCTACGTGAGTTTTGAGTTCTGCCATACTTTACCCTCTTCTTGTACAGAACCAGATCCAGGTCCGTCTCAGTCCATGGAATGATTTTTTCCCCTTTTTAGTAGGAGGGCAAAGACGCTTTAGTTCAGGGGGAATCCGAGTATTAGATGGTTTACGGCGAGGGTTGTATACATTATTGACAAAAATTTCAATATTTTGAGCTAAAAACGATTTTCCTATAGCATTCAGATGCAGGCCATCAACTGCATATAAATCACCGGACGCATTGAAGTCTTTATTATCATCAAAAACGCGAAAATTATATTTCACAGAAAGTTCTCGATTTTTTCTATTATAATATACACTCTGTTCATGTAATAGTTTACTGTCCCAACGAGGCAGAATCACAGAAACAAAAATATCCGAAAACAGAAATTTCTCCTTTACTGTCACAATTAAATCGATAAACTGTGATTTATCCTTCTCCCAAATTCCACCGAGGTTGTTTGTTCCAACGTGGACGACTATTGCTTCGACATCTGAACCAAAATCCGTACATAAAATATATTTTCGCAATCGTTCAAAAGTTGCTCCAGGGAGACGGTGCACTGTACTCTCAAAAGTCGATGTAAAATGTTCACCTAATTCCGTAAAATTGAATCTCCTACTAACAGAACTCGCTGCAGGGGGCTGGAAAACCTGAAATGAAATAGACAAAATGTATCAAATGTAGTAAAATAAATCTACATGTATTTTGAATACTCACTTTAATGGAGCAATCTAAAATTTATTCAGACAAGGAGAAATTCTACAAAGATCTTATAATCACAGGGACAGTGATTTTCCGTTTTACCAGTAAACCAAACAGAAAATCCGTTTTGTTCTTTTCATGTAAAAATTCATGGAAATCACCTTTGCAAAAGGGAATTCATATTTTTACTGCGTACATTTTCTTTGACAAAATGGAATTTCCATTTTTGGAGCAAGGTGAAACGGAATTGCAAGTTTTCAGAAACGGAAAAGACCATTTTGAAACGGAAAATTACTGTCTCTATAATCATGATCATGAACTGGCATTTTAGTGGTTATGAAGTCACAATTTCTTAAGGAAGAATGAAGACCTCGTGTGCTGTTTACAACCATAACAATATTTATGGCCAAAGTGCCTAACATTATTGTTAGCTAGGTCTGTGCGAATGCAACTGCCATGCATGGCATGACTGCAGAATTTATTTACATGTAGGGTGCAGTATACAATAAGATTTAGACTCAGAGGAATAATATTAATAAATTGTTCAATTTTAGGTCAAATCTTAGATGCCCAGACATAATGGTTCCAATCATATAACACATTAACACAAACTTGTCTTAGTTGCACATTATTTTACATGACCATCAGCCTCAGTCAGGCTCACTCAGCTCACATGTGTGCATGTGCATGTGCGTGACTGTGAGGACAGACAGACGGGGGGGGGGTACTTGCCTAGTAAGGTGAACGGGAGTGTGCCGCTCTAATAGGTGACTTTTTCGCAAAAAAAGGAAAAAAATCCTTAAGCATGGGTCATGGATATTTGAAATTTTACGATTTACACTAGATATTTTCGCTTATTTCACTCGCTAAAATGCTAAAAAGGGCCACTTTTCGTGATAAAAACCCTTAATAATAGGTATCATTTTCCGCCAAAATGACCCTTAAAAAAGGGTCGATTTTTTTTACTTCAGCCGCACACCCCCGTCTGAACCAAATCTGAGTAACCCCTCCCGGGGTGTAGACTTGTCTGCCATACCATTACCAAGGCAAAAAAGAGAAATAACTTTAGCCACCTATCATAATGGGTTCTCATTCACAGAAATTCGTGAAGACAGTCAGTAGGTAAAAAACAACCATGAAAACAAACAGCTTTACAACCGCGATAGTCCGATACACAAATAAATTCACATCACATATATCTAACGTTATACACTTACATCATTTTCAACACATGGGTCTACACAGTTTTCTTTCATGCGAGACGACTCGCCAAGGACACGGCCAGTTTCGCGCCATTTGGCCTAAAAACCTTGTGTCCACTGATCACAACTTCCGGTTTACGTCTATTTTTAGTCCAACTTCGAAACGAAATTTAATTAAGTTAAACATTTTGCATCTTTTCAGTTTTGACATATGACGTTCGCACACTCTCTCTCTCTACCGAATTCACCGAAAATCAGCGTGTTAGCGATTTTATACCGGCCAGAATCCAGCAAAATAGGCGGTTGTGTTCGAAATCAACACCAAATATGACTAGAATGTATCGTGAATTGTATGATGAATATCATAGTCGTAAAAATATCAAAAATGGTAAAATTTTATACCAAATTAAAGAGGAAGAAACGGAAATTCAGACTTACCCCGGCATGACGACATGTTGGTTGACTGTGCAAGCATATATGTACGTACGCGCAGGGCTTGCTAGCGCCCACGCAAAATCCTGTAAACCTCGCCGTATGCGAGACCGTGTGCGGACTCGCGAGATTCTGCGTTGGGTACCTCATTATACCCTCATTTGCATACGCACTGCCGACTGACTGTTTGCAGAAGTCACCAAGAATGTTAAAGTTGTAAATATTCCTGTGTACTTAGTACTTTCAGTTAATTTGTATACTTGATAAAACTCACCGTGAAAAGTACAATGTAAGAAATAAACATCCGTAAACAATTCAGATATTGTCATGTGCTTACATGAAGTTTTACTCTTAAAAAAAATATTAGAAACACACACAAAAATACAGGTTTAGCTTCATATGGAAATTAAATAATTGTTTTAGTTACTTACAAAAGTGCAAAAATCTGCTTTTGGTGTTGAGAATACTCATTTCTAAGATGTCACACAGCAAAAACCTGGTATAGGGTCTGTAGCAGCTTGATATCATATATCGACAAAACTCAGGCTAAAAACTTTAACTTTATAACACCCAAAAGATTTAGTAAAAAAAAAACTATCAAATAGAACAACCAAACTACGTGTCCAAACATATAAAAACAATGACTACTGTCGGAATACTTGATTCAGAGGCATATTCTGAACAGCTTGTTACACCACTCAGGGTTCCCAGCATTTTTTCCTCAAATTCCATGACTTTTCTGCGACTAAAGGAAACTAATTTTTCCAGTTTCCCAAATTTGAGGATAGCTGGGAACCCTTCCATTATCATTTGGTAAAACTGTTTCAAAACATTCAATTTCCATCATTTCAAACAAATAAACAAATTAACTTTACTTTTCCCTTCTACGATAAACAAACATTATGCTCTACGACTATTACTCTCTTAATGTTCCTTTCTGTTCAACATATTTATTAAATGTACACTTAAAATATATATTGAAAAGCACATTTCAATATTATACCTACATTAAAGTGTAATTATTACAGAGTATCGACCATTTTAATCTACAAGTATTAAAAACGGAGGGCCACTATATCCAGAGAGCTGCGATGTTAAATGTCTTCAATGAATTTGTCCAACAAAGCGTTGTTGCTTTCTGCTATGAACGTTTCTCACCTCATTGGTTGTATCTATTATGTAATGCAGAGTCAAAACATTAATCAAATCTTGAGTTGTCGTTGCTCTGTGAATAAAGGAACCCAAGATTATTGTTCGCATGCTTGAACACACACCACTATGAATACATTGTATAGTTTTAAAGCGGGAAAGAAAAATTAAAATTAAAATTCTTCTTGAACAAAGTGCCAAGTGGCACTTATCGGAATAAAACAGTTTCTAAAACTAGGCCACTTCATTTCTGGTCGTCCTTAAAAATTAATAAACAGGTTTAAAAACATGAATTCAAATCGCATGATATCTCTGTTCCTCTTTAATAAAAATTGTATCCATCAAGATATAACAGGATTCATGTATCACCCTTTGCCCCTTAGGCTATGAACTCTGTAGTTCAAAATTTAAAAACGTGCAAATCAAAACCACTTTTCTTCTTGAACAAAAACGCACAGTGGCTCATACTGAAAAGGAAAGCAGTTTCTACAAATCATGGTCATGGCCAGACGTCCTTAAGAATGGCCGTACAAGGTGACCCGCAAAGAATGGAACCCATGAGATCCTTCATTGCATCAAATTGAATCACACACACACACACACACACACACACACACACACACACACACACACACACACACACACACACACACACACACACACACACACACACACACACACACCACTACCGACATAATTCAATAGAGTACTAATTTTCCTCTAAGATGATACAAAGATCACCCATTTTGGCTCATGCGTTCAGATGTAAGGGTAATTTCCATGAAGTACTCCATTTTCCGAATTTAGCAAATTGTGGGAAGAAATTCATGTAAGATAAAAATAATTCTGACCCTGATTAGCGTTTTATTAGCTCTTCGCTAATTTCTAAAGGCGACGATAAAAGACTTAATCTCAAACAATGAACAAGTTTTTAAAAGAAAGTCAGTAGTGCATTACGAAGCACCATTAGTAATCTCAAATACCCTTCGTTCAGCATGAACATGGATGCAAAATACGGAGAGGTGGAAAATGAAGTTCTTCAGGGAAAGGTCTGTAACATCTGAACGCATGGGCCAAAATAAGTGATATTGGTATCATCTTAGAGACAATTAATACTCTAGCGAAATAAGTCAATGTTATTTACTTCTCGGAACTTAATTTGATACAACTGAGGATTACGTGGGTTCCATTCTTTGCAGGCCACCATGTATATGGTTGCAAACCTGCAATCAAATAACATGATAAATGTATATACATTTATATTACAGTATCATCAATGATATGCATGATTTCACCTTTTGTTCCTGAAACAAGGGACACAAATTGGCAAAAGTACCTAAAATTAAGATTGGTTATCTATGTTCTATCTTGTAAACATGTATACATAGTCCAATGATATATTAATGTTTCTCTCTCTCTTGCTACGTTGATGTGTCACTAAGGAAGACGACCTGATTACGCATTTGCACAACTATGAATTCAAATATAAGTGCATATCTCACAATGAATTATAAATTGATGGATTTTGGAGTACATGCATGCATATTCAAAAACTGAAATATTTACGGCCGTAAAATATACTGACTGCCAATTAATAGCAAAAAAAAAAGTTTTCCTAAAGTGAAGGCACCACCCTATAAAGGGTGGCCCAGAAAAATCAGCCTAATCTATTTTCCATGCATTGTTTTTACAATGAATAGTATCAGAGGATGAGCTAACATCTTCTGAGAAAAATGACACCAGGATCGGCAAATTGGGTTTAGTGGTTTTCATTTTATAGTTCATTTTGTAAGGCAATGTCGAACCCTAAAATTTTCTCTTGTCGGCTAACCCTAAACTGAAAATAGTGGATATTTAAGCGTACAACAGTTGTGTAGTGTAATCTGATTCAGTTGACTAATTCTTTTGACTAGAGACTAGTCGAAAGAATAGATCAACTGAATTGGATTACTCTTCCTAGCTATGGTACGCCCGCATTTCCACTATTTTCAGTTCAGGGGTAGCCGACAAGATAACAATTTTAGGGTTTAACATTGCCTCACAAAATGTACTACAAAACGAAAAATACTCAACCAAATTTCTTGATCTTGGTGTCATTTTTCTCAGATGATGTTAGCTCATCCACTGATACCATTCATTGCAAAAACAAAGAATGGGAAATAGGTTAGGCCGTTTTTTCTGGGCCACCCTGTATAGCAGCCTCTGGACCACAAAATATTCTGATCTAGTGGAAAGAACAACATTCATAATAAGCTAATGCTCTAAAATTCAAGACATAAAAGTCCAGTTTCTAATACACTTGTGTCACAGACTCAAAACCTTGTCTGCGAAGTTTTACTATTTTTTCCTTATTATTTTCAGCAATGTTAATAAATAGGCATGGAGGCCAAAAGAGTCACAAATGTTGCGAGCGTAATGTAAATTCTACACAATTGCTTTAATATGTGGTTTAGTGATGAGTAGCGAACTACGCCCATTTCCAACGAAGATCTATGTCACATCTATACAATTTGATTGTATGCGAGATATCCTGACGTGGTGCCAATTTTTGTGACTTCTAAGTATTCAGAGGTGGCCATTGAGATTTTGGCAGTCAAAGCCTTTCTTGATTTGTCACGAAGAAAATATGTTTACCTCAACCAATGACATTGCAGCTTTATTACGCTTGCTCATGATATTTGAAGGCAATAGAGCAAGAAAGACATACCGCAGGGATGACACTAAAGGGCGTCATGGGGCAAAAGACCCCCAACAATTAGCAATGACCCCTAAATTATTGAAATTGTAGAAGATACACTGTAAAAAAAACTCGTCAAGCTGACAAAGAAAAAAAATTCGTCCAGCTGGTTTCTATAACGCAGCCAATTTTATTCGTCATAGTCTGGTGCGTAACGAAATTTCTTTCGTCAGCTGACGAGAAAATCTCGTCCTGTATCGACGAATTTTTTTTCGTCAAGCAGCTTGTGCCAGGCTGACGAAGAAAATCTGGTCCTGCTGTGGTGTCTCTTATCGCCGAATTTTGTTTCGTCAAGCATCTTGTGCCAGGCTGACGAAGAAATCTGGTCCTGCTGTGGTGTCTGAATTGGCGATATTTTTTGTCAAGCATCTCCTTGTCATCAGGTCTTCGCACTAAGTTTGCGCTGTCTGGCGATAAAGTTCAGTTCTTTGTTAGAGCGGATTGTTCACAAACAAAAAAAATCTGCAACGATAAATGCATGGAATTTAATGACACGTACTTGACACAAATGAAATATTCCTTCACTTATATGAGAGTTCAGTAAATCAATATGTCTATCTTCACTGTGTGAGTAATGATCATAAACCATTTAAATCAAAGACTTGTGCCAGTCTGAGGATTAATCAAACCCTTGTCATAATTATAGAGTAACTTGCTTTACCTGTATCTGCAAGGCGAGTAAAGTATTTAATATTCACTTTCAGTATTAATCATGATTTTACTTTTCTCTTCTTTTAAACTTAACATAAACATTGAGTGCTCAAGAAGAAAAGTACAAATTAATTAATACTCCATATGTTAACACAATTCAACTGATATCTTAATCATGTTTTACCCGGGTAAAACTAAAGGCATTAAGACATGGTCAACAAAACAGAATGTCTGCGATTTGCTAGCTTTGGGATGTACATAATGGGCTGCCCATACTTATCGCAATGTTCCGGCTATCACTGTTCGTAGTAGCTCACAACGCATTTGCTGTGCTAAACCGAGAAGATCACGATGATGCCCATGTTACGATCAATTCACAACCGAAAAGACGAAACAAAATGATACCAATATTTGATTTAAGAATATTTATTAATATGGGGTTTTTCCTTGAAACAAATAAAGCTTTTACAATGTTTTATCACTTACTCTACGTTACATGTAAATGTTAATCTCACAATGCTAAAGGATACTGTAGTCGAATGAATCGCTGCTCTAGTTGATGCCCAGTAATAATCGCGATCCAGTAATTCCCAAATTATGATCGCAATATTGATCAGAATGTTGTAACGACTGAATAGCAGATTTGTCCAGATAATTAAGTCCAAACAGATGATGCAAGATGAATTACAAATTATAGAAACCCACTGGTATGACTGGTATAGATGTCCCATTTGCAGAGTATAGCAAGTGTAGCAGAAATCCGCAGATGAAAACAATGTTCAGCGTAAGTTCACAACGTCTCACAAGTTATTCCCAATTGCTGCAGATAATATAACATGTAGAGTAATCAAATATTAATGCACATAGTGTAAGGCTTTCTCAGCAGGATCTCATAAGCACTATAAATCAAGAAGGTAACTATGCCACAAGTGAAATCTCATGTAAATATAAAGTTGTGTATCGAACCAAGGTCACGAATAAACTCCAAAATGCAGGTTACTATTAATGAGCTAAGATGACACGAAACTTAAAGCTCATTCCAAAAACATCCTGATATATATATATTACTAAAACTGTACATCTAGAAAGATCT
>JZLH01S0620548.1:18760-32775 GCA_001188425.1 Eucidaris tribuloides | reverse complement strand
TGTTTGATTGTATCGCAGAAATCGAGGCCGTAGACTGCCGTGCACTTGTCGGTGAACTACGAACCACCTTGTTTAAATAATCTTGTGAATAGTGCCTCTAACTTGTGAATGAATGTGTTCAAATTGCTAATTTCACAGCCACATCTTGCTAAATATTCAGTATATGGGTACGTGTCACACGTCAGGGTATTCAATTCATTGAGGTAGTGACTCACATAACACACATACATGTACCCAATATTCAACATTGAGAAATCATCTAGTCAAACCATGAGTGTAAATCTGGTCGGAGGAGTGGGGTGATCGCAATATTTTAGCTGAAATTTCCCAATTTGGGGAACCCCCCCCCAAAAAAAAGAAAAAAAAGAAAAAAATCAAGGGCTATATCTTGAAAGGGGACACCTACAAAATGCAAAATATTGGCATATGCCCGTTATTTGATTAGATTTTTGGCCTATAGGAATTGTGTTTCTTGATCTTTTGCTGCAATATAAAAATAATATGAAGAGTTTAATTCCAAAAGGCGCTAAATCCACTCTCGTCACTACTGAGTAAATCTCCCTTTTTTATTTCTCTCTTTTCCCTTGAGCCATGTACCTTGATATTGTTATATATGTTAAAGGTACCACCCTGGACCAACATTATATGACTGGAAAAAATCTGCCGATTACACCTGATTTTTAAGAATTTTTTAAAATTTATTTTTTCATGGATTTAGCGCCTTTTGGAATTAAACATGGATTTAGCACCTTTTGGAATTAAACTCGCACACAAAATTCTACACAACCATTATTGCATCAGCATTTACTTTCACAAATATTCACTGAAGGTGATTAATACTTCCGCCCCAGTTTATTGTTGACTTATTACGATAATATGCTGTTACCATGGCAATGCATTTTTCCCCAAAAAGAAAAAAATCATTTGATCCACAAGAGTTTTGCCTGATTTATTGCCATAATATGGCGTTACCATGGCAACGCAGTTTCTGATACATGTTAAAAATGTGAATTAAACATCTTAACTCGAAGACCAATGTGTGTACCAAATTCCATGAGCACTGGTCTAAAACTGGTTGAGTAGTTTGAATCGCAATATTTGTACATGATTTTTGCTGCAATATGCCGTTACCATGGCAACACAGTTTCCGATACATGTGAAAAATGTGTCTTACATATATCTTCAACCCAAGACCAATGTGTGCACCAAATTCCATGAGCACTGGTCTAAAACTGGTGAAGTAACTTGATCCGCAAGATTTGTACCTGATTTTTTGCAGTAATGTGCCGTTACCATGGCAACATAGTTTACGACACAAGCGAAAAATACCTCTTGTGCATCTTCAACCCAAGACCAATGCGTGCCCCAAATTTCATGACCATAAGTCAAAAACTAAAAAAATAGTTCGATCTGCAATATTTGCAACGGACCGACAGACCGACTGCATTATGCTTGGAAACAAAAGCCTAGCCAGATGTGTGTGTAATATACTGCAATCTGATTGGTCAATTGGATTTAGCACCTTTTGGAATCAAACTGATTTGGATTTAGCGCCTTTTGGAATGAACCATGATTTTGCACCTAATTTTTTTTCATCTTCCGGCTGAAATTTTTCAATGAGATATAGTGCATATTGTTCCCATGTATGAAATCAATATTTTAAAACAAAAAATCAGTTTTGATAAAATATGGATTTAGCGCCTTTTGGAATCAAGCTCTTCATATATTACGAAAGAAAAAATGCGTAATGAAATACTAAGTTATGTTCGTTTTTGTGTGAAAACAGTAACTTTGCCAAAGTAAATATGTCTAAGGTAATTCATGTTACCATAGACACGATTCTGGACAAGTTAGTCTTTTTGACACACAAGGTGCAACGCAGATTGCATATCTTAAACTACAATACCATGATTTTGAGGTCAAGTGAAATTTGACAAATTTTTTGGAGGCGATTACCAGTGCAATTTTGGCCTTTCCGTATTTGTTAGTTTTAGCGATATTTACATGGATATAATGTATTCATCTTTATTCATTACGATGTATAAGAAAGCGTAATAATCCCTATCACTGACCCGGTTCTGCTCTGTTTAACACCTGGAACATTCTGAAATATCATGTGTCAAGTTCAACGTTCTATTTATGCTGTGTTGAATACCTAACACATTGCGTAATCTAAAGTAGGCTATCTACATAAGCAGGTTCATAATTGCTTGAAGGCATCCTAACCTACAGAGATTTCAATATAATGTTAAAAAGAACAAAACACCTCTGAAACTAACCCCACGCAGGTGTTAAGTGCTAAATGGTTCGTCACATATTATAACTCAACATTTAAAAGCACGGAGTGTGTTGTATTTTTATAAATTTCATTCTTACGTTTAATTTAATCAATGAAATTAAAAATACTGCAGTATACTGATCCAAAATATTGTTAATAAAATTAAATAACATTAAATTTTGTTAAAATGAATGTCGTTAGCAAGTGCTTTCAGCACAACATGCGCATGGTAAAAATGTTGTTAATAAGTGTTTTCAGCTGAACGTCCGCATGGTAGAATGTCGTTAGCAGGTGCTCTGAGCAGAATGTCGTTAACAGTAAATGGCTGGTAACGTTATAACCATTGGCTTATTTCACATGAAATCAAAATATTGTGATCTTTTAGGTGCTTTTATAAGAACATTTGGCAGAAATAGGAAATAGGTTGGTTTTTTTTGTCAAGTTAGAGGCAATTTACTGTTAGCGACCTTCTGCTTACAGCACTTGCTAACGACATTCTATCATACGCATGTTCTGCCATGCGCACAATGATATCCTTACAAGAACAACAATGACATCATGGACAACATTAGAAAGTTAACGAGCGGATATTTACATATCGGTTTTAAAGTGCAAGTTTAATTTTGGCGATTTTTTTTTGTATTTGAAAGCTTTATGCCCAAAGGTCATATTACACCAATAACAGATTGTAAATGTCTTTTGTTTTTTGAATTCATTAATGAAAACTCTCGGGGGCGAGATTTTGGACTATATTTTACATTATAGCATCCAAAGCGTTAATAAGGTGTTAAGGTTATCTGAATTATACCTCAGCAGAAAGATCAGGGTCTGATTGGTGTGATATTGGGCATAAAGCTTTCAAATAAAAAAGTCGCCAAACCTAAACTTGTGTTTTGGAATATACACCAATACATTTTTTTAAACTGAATATGAAATGTGTTTTCTCTCTGTTTTATTATATTGACTTACTGTACTTATTTATTTGCATCAGGGCGTAATTTGTTTCAGCAACCAGGTATTATAAGGTTCTGTAAGTCCATTTTAAAAACACACAATGCTATACAATGTAACAATGTAACAATGTAACAATTTAACATAATATATATATATATACGTAAAATGCAAATGTATACACAATACACATATCGATATATAAAACATCATGAACAAAACTGCACTGTTTACCAAAAAATATAATAAATGGAAAACTTGCAGTAAGGTATTCATAAAATTGTAATACATTAATAAAATATGCATAATGTTGTGATTACGGAAATGGACCAGATACCGCATAGAACCTCTATCCTACATATAACTACATTTTTCCATAGTTGTATCAGTGCAAGTGAACGAAAAGGTCCAAGGCGAGCAGTACAATGTCTACGAAAGTAAAAGTATAATCAAATAAAAACAATGAAGTCCTACTAAAAAGAAATCAAATGATTAATAAAATGTCTAAATTTCCAAATAGATTTACAAAACAGAATACAGTTCCCCTACAATATGAAGTTGAAAAACCACATTATGTGAATGAATATTTTCACGGTTTGGTCAAACAACTGCTGACGCAGTGTGTCACAGTGTGGTAACAATATAATCACGGTGTGGTCACAGGGTGATCAAAATGTTTATATTGATGGTTACAATGTCTAACGGTGTAAATGAGAGTCCGTACTTTTTTCAACAATGGCTTAAATGCAAAAAGTAATGTGCATGATTTGATTTGCAGTGGAAAAGGATTATAAACATCGAGTCCATGATATTGGATAAATCTATGAGCAGTAAGAAGCTGAAGAGTTTTGAAATAAAAATCATTTCCATGACGTGTGGGATATGAGTTAATTTAAGTAGAAAAGTGTTTTGGTAGAGATGAAATAGATTTTGGCTAGATTTATACATAAATATGGTATCATTCCGGGCATGGATTTAATATAAAAATTAAAGAGTTTTCAACCGTTTGAATTATGCATCGATGTGGATTTGCACATAGTCTCAGACCTCTTTTTCTAAGTAACAGGAAAGCATTTGACTTTGCTGGATTGCAGGTCAACAGTGTTACACTCGTCTATGTGGGGCAATACAAGTGCATTATTTATGTACAACACAATTAGCGATTTTTGTGGTATAACATGATCCAATGTACAGAGAATTCCGATAAATTTTTAAGGTTGTAGTAGGCTAACATTACGAGTCTGTTCAATCCAAGGTAATTTAAAATGAACTGCATTGAAGCGTCTCATTTCAGTTTCTTCGGTACAATTTTGAAGAAAACATTGAATGATAATATGAATTTATTATGATGAATTAATCAAATATTTACAACTTTTTGTTACATGAAATAACAAGCATTTGTTACATCATTTGGTATACAATATTTATATGGGATAGATGAAAAATACCGGAGGCCCCTATTATAAGACATAAAGTATTACCCAAACGTTTCGTACCTTTTTTGTACAGTCGGCATGGTCACTGCATGACTCCATTATTTCAAGCATAGTCATTGCTGTTTCACGATATATACATCTGAAGTGTCGGTGATTAAAGTAATTGTTTTATAAGTAGCATATTGCAAACTTTACATTACACTACACCGGTTTGTGCTCTGCTGATTTATCTGCTCTCTGTAAATGATGTTCCGTTGGCCCACATCAAGACACGTCCACAAAAATTGCAGGAATTCAATGCTTCTTTCTATGTCTTCTGAGTGATTGTCTTCAGTGTAGTTCTCGAAAGCCAAAATCTGCCGTTTGGGAATTCCAGCATTGGTTATGGATAATTTGACATCGTCCAAGTCTTCCACGTCGTTCTCGTGAGTGATCACAACCATAAGATGTCGAGCTGTTACAATGGATAAGTTACGGTAACATTTTTGTGAACCATAATATCCCTTATAGGCATAACATGGCATAAGATAGCTTGGGGGTGTTTGGGGTGTTCAAACCCCATTTTGACATATGGGTTCACCCCTTTTCAGGGAAACACCATTTTTTCCTGAAAATAACTCCTTTAAACGAAAAAAAAAAATCGTACTGATATTGAAAGCTGGCGCGAACTTAATATTTTTATGTGCGTTTGAATTGCTTCTCATTACGATTTGGTCCAGGGAACAGTTTTCGACTTTTCGTGCAGACCTGATAACCTTTATTATGCCTCCGCAATGAAGTTGCCGTGCATGCGTGCGTGCGGGCGTCCGTCCTTTCGTCCGTCCGTCCGTCCATCCGTTACCGGTTCTCCTTACCGCGATAACTTAAGAACAGCTGATCGGATATGGATGTAACTAGGACCAAGTATGAACTATGAGGCAACGATGGACTGATTGGATTTTGAAGTTGAAAGGTCAACGGTTACAAAAACATGTCTGATTTTGGTTCGCTACCGCGATAACTTTAAAATGACTGGTTGGATTTGAATTTAACGTGGGTGGAGTATGTATTATAAGGCACCAATGAACTGATTAGATTTTTTTAGTTCAAAGGTCAGTGGTCAAAGGTCAAGAGGCCTCATAAATATCTGATTTGGGCTAGTTACCACTATAAATCAAAAAGAGCTTGTAGGATTTTGATGTAACTTTGGAGCAGTAGGCCTATATATTATAAGGCAACAATGAAATTGTTGAATTTTAGAGATGAAACATCAAAGGTCACAAGACGCCATACTTGTTTCCTTTGACCAGATAACTTAAAACTGGCTTATCAGATTTTGATGAAACTTAGGTAGAGTGTGTATTATAAGGCACCGTTCAACAGATGAGATTTCGAAGGTGAAAGGTCAAAGGTCACAAGGCTTCCTTGATAGCTCGAGTGGTTTGTCGGATATCAATGTAACGTGGTTCAAGTATTTAGTATGAGGCACAGATGAATAGAGTACATTTCGGAGTTTAAAGGTCAAAGGTCACAATGGCTTATACTGTACAAACCTGACTTGGTCTCATTACCAAGGTAACTTACGAATTTCTGATTAAATAGGGGACATGCATACATAAGGCTTTTCAATCAGATTGGTTGGGAGTGCCGAATGCGGAGGCATACCCATCGACTGCTCGCTGTCGAAGTGCTCTATTTGTTTTATATATTGCTCTTTTACTTGTTGTTTGGTTTTGCACTATAAAATATGTCCCTTTTGCACGCCTAAAATGGAACATTGTGCAAAATAATACACTGATATGTAGCATAAAAGTGTAGGAGCTAGAAACGCAGATTTAGTAGAATCATAGTAAACGTTAGCCTTCGATTCGATTTATTTATCTCTACAATTCTGCAAGTCTAGGAGGTTGTTTGCATGTAGGTATTGCATGGACAGTGCCACTGAGAGCTACCGTAAGTGCAATAGGTTTGTTCATGTAGATGACCTTGCATGCCTTTGCTATTTGTCCCTGACACATATCAGCAACCGTCTGGTATCACATAAGTACTGTAAAGACCTAAGTGAGATTTGGAACAGCGTGCCTAGAACCTGCACTACACAACTATTGGTTTTAGCGCATTATCCATCGTCTAGATAATTTCTGATCTTCAGATTTCACAGAAAAGTTTTTCATAACTAGCCTAAGGGCATAAATAATGTTTCGTTGTGTTATTGGAAGGTTGCAAATGAGATTCCCTACCTTTAAAGGGAGAAGGAGCCAGCAACTACCAGGCATAAGTTAAGAAAAAATGGCATTGTTTGTATTGTGAGAATTATGGTACATGGTGATAAAGACAGCCTAAATAAGGGGTACAGTGTGATACGTACGCACCCTCAGCAAGGCCCTATAAATTAGTTAATTTGTGTTTATTTTACGTCTTTGCAAGTTTTACCCCGGGACAAAACTTGCAGAAACAGCTATAGGCGGAGGAGCTTATCGATTCAAACAGTGCATACATTACCACGGTGCGCCTACACACGTTGGGTGGCATGCATCGGTTATGCATGGTCAGCTGCAGATCTGTGCACGGGCGATCTCATTGGTTGGCAAGAACTAAAATCTTTTCTTAACTTATGCCTGATAGTTGCTGGCTCCTTCTCCCTTTAAAGCTTATGACGTTTTTTATTCACTTGTCGCTTTATTTATAAACATACAACTGCAACAGGGTTCTCAGGCCGGATTTTCATTTTGTTTCGTGTTGCCTCAATTGGCTCCATAGAACACCGCTCCCTGCCGGGAAAGTCATGGGTCCGCCTGGGATACTGAATATACCGCACTAGCGTGTTTTACTTTATTGGGGGGATTTCCAAGAATGTGCTAAATTATTCTGCAGTGAAAATAATCATTTTCATGAAATTAAAGAAAACGTGGAAATTTTCAGGCGGATGAAAACAACAAATCAACCTGGTGTGACAAATATCGTGAATAAATTTTGTGAGTACGATACACTCAATTCGGTATTTTGTTTTAATCTATTAAGAATTCCCATGTACAGAATGATTCAGCTCACCTCGTCGTCCTATTAAAGAGACTGGGTAATGTGAGGAAGTGCTTACCCAAGGTTACTACCGCTATGCTTGTCCAGTGATTTCTAAATCGAGATTCCACTTTCTTATCTATTAAGCCATGACGAACCATCCTGGTATATATACGCTAAAAAATTGGGGGGGGGGGTTGACTTTGACCCCCAAAAGATTCAAACCTTTAGTACGCTTATGAGTTATTTTCGTCGATAGACTTTATCCCCTCCCCCTCCCAACCTGAATACGAGGAAACTGACTATACTTCATACTGCTTTTGCATGAAAGAAGGAGGCATGGGTTAAACTCACCATAATATTCGCGAACCTCCTCGTTAAATTTCATCAGAAATTTGAAGTCTTCTACGTATTCTGTGCCTGTGCCTGTGTCTGTGCTGTAATGAAGAAATGAATTATAAATTGGGTAAGTCATTATTTTGGTCTGGTAAAGTTGTAGTCCTGTTGCATTTGTATTATCCCCATCGAGAGAAAATTTACCAATGTACTGAAAGTACGATTCAATTAATGAAAGACCATGTCAAGGGTGCTCCCGCCATTCATTCTAAGAAAGGTTGCTGCTCAGATGGAGAGTCCTCAAAAAGACAAAGTAAATGAGACAAAATCATTACGCAAATCTGTTTTAAAAAGCGGAAGAAATAGGAGCAGTGTTGTAAAATAATGATATTGATTTTCCCGACCATTTTTGTCGTCTTTTTATAAAATTTCGTTATCATATTTTCAGATTAGTCAACACATTTGCCTTTTAGATTAGTCATTTGACAGAAAGTTTCAAATATTTCTAACTTAGAATGATCAACTGTCATTATAATTCGTCCCGGCTAGCGAACGACCGACCGATGTTGAAAATAAATTCGTCTCTGTTAAAAAATATTCATATAATTTTCATTCCAATTAGTCCCATATGTGTAGTAATACTATGTCTTTGTGTTTAGCGATATGTTAGTGTGTTACCATAGTGCTGTTTTGTGTGTATACGGTGTATATGGTATTTGTGACTGTGTGTGGATCTGGATAAAGCTTTATGATTATTCACGTGCACTGCGTGTTTCGAAAGAGATATCAAAGAGTGATTTGATACACGACGTTTAGCCTTTGGTCAAGTCGGCCCTGATGTGGCGGAACGGTCTATCTTGAAATTTTGACTTTTTAAATAAACTCATAATTTGGTAGCTTGAGGGTGCTTTTTCTAATGGTGGCATTGGCATATCTCAATAAAATATCATCGGGGCAAAGGGGAAGGGACATTGACACTGTGATAGCACGTTTGTTGTGATTATTAAACTATGAAATGTCTTGGGCTCAGTTTATTAGGACGAAAGCCCGCGATAGGGCACGCAAGTTACCCATGCCGTTCGCCGGTCTGACGGCAGCCACGCCAGCTGATGCAGTGGGCGCGGGGCGGGTTGCAGGGTGACGGCCAGGGTTCAGTAAACTCAGAAGGCTTTTGATCTGAAAGTTTGTTTGTTTCTGTTTTTATGGTGTATATTTTTAATGAAGATAACGCATATTACGAAACATTCGACGTAAAAGGCGTCGTAATAACATAATTCAATAATTTCACGGAGGAAACTTTAGTTTCGATACCGAAATATTTGGCTTATCAAAGATAACCGTTTCACAACAACAGACAACAACCGTGTTAACTGCTTCGTAGATAGACCCTTGTAGGGAACCATCCATCTTGTTTGTTAAATAGGCAAATCGGTCTATCTCATTCATTCGCTATTGCGTGCTAATTGCACATTGCGGTAAAACCGCCTAACTAGATAAATTTGTGCTTTAATTCTAAAATAAATCGTTGTGACAAGGTTATTTTTATTTTAAAAAGTTTGTTATATGCTTCATTGTTGTACAAAACATCACACGCAGTTTCCCTCAAATAAAAAAGTCAGTGGTTTTAACTTCATACCCTGTTTTCTCCACACACGGTTTTTCAATATGGACAGTTTTGCCATCAGGGCCGAAGTTTGCTAAGTGGTAACAAGAATGTGTTAAAGAAGCGTTTACTCGCCAAGCAGTGTTTTACAGTCTGTGTGTGTGTGTGTGTGTGTGTGTGTGTGTGTGTGTGTGTGTGTGTGTGTGTGTGTGTGTGTGTGTGTGTGTGTGTGTGTGTGTGTGTGTGTGTGTGTGTGTGTGCGTGTGTGTGTGCGTGCGTGCGTGTGTGCATGTGTGTGTGTGTGTGTGTGTGTGTGTGTGTGTGTGTGTGTGCGTGTGCGTGTGACTGACGAGACTGCAAAAAACAGTGTTTAACATATCGGAAATATTGTTAAACTGGTTGACAAAAGACAAGCTGAATATACTGTTCTCGTCGCCCTGGCATCACTAGACGAATCTGAATTAAACATCTTCATTGTTGGATGAAAACAGTTTGAAAATAGCCGGAAAAACTAAACACACAAAAAAAGGAACTAACCCCTTTTTCAAAATACTATAACTTTTAAAAAGAACGGCGTTGAGCACAATAATTTGGCAAGGATGTTCCTGCACTAATTGACTAAATTCTGTGAGAAAACGTGATTGGTCCGTCAAGTCATGCATGAGTGAGCACATATTAGACGCAAAAGGTCACTTTTCAAAAGTCACAAGGGTCATTTTTTTTTTTTTGGGGGGGGGGTTGATGCAGGATTTTGACAAATTCTGTTTCTGGTGAATGATTAATCGCTTTTTATGTTAATCATCTATCGTTTGATCTTCTCATACCTCCTTTGACACTTTTTGCATATTTTACGCTTCGGTTAGCGCAATTTAAAAATGTCCACCCTTTCCCAATTTTGAAATTGTAAAATCCATTAAATTAACAGCAAAAATTTAAATCCGATTTTTTTTTTCAGCAAAATGTATCTTTACGTGTTGTACAAACATAAGAGGTTGTAATCATGACATGGTTGAGTGAGCACACTTTATAAATAAAGGAAAAATGTCATTATTTACCATTATTTTGGCATAAGAGATGACTCATGTGACTTTTGAAAAGTGGCATTTTCACCTTTAATGCATGCTCATTCATGCATGACCCAACCGACCAAATACATTTTCACACAGAAGTTAGTCAATGAGTGTAGAAACACTCTTGCCAAATTATTTTGCACAAACTCGTTTTGTTAAAAAGTTATGGTATGTTGAAAAGGGGGGTAGTTACTTTTTTGTTGTGTTTATAATAATAAAGTCTTATTTGCCCAGGGTAGCCACTTTAGTCATACAAAATGCTCTACCACTGCTCCCCCATACCATATAATAAATGAAATTATTACCCAGTTTCAAGAATGCCAACACTGAGGCTTTAAAAGTTCTACAGATAATTGCGGGCAAGCCAGGAACTGGACACACTAAATAGACGGGTAAATTTAGGGTTTGACCCCCCCCCCCCCACAAATTGATACAAAAGGTTTTTAAACGGTTTTAAGTATGGTTTGACCTTCTAAAATAACATACTAAAAATCTAGGAAAATCCAAGTTCAAGAAACTGGCTATTCCCAAGATGGCGTCCAATATGGCTGCCATGGGCCATAAATCAGCACAAAACGGGCAGTAAGTGGTCTAAATATGTGATGCGTGTGTCTTTTTCTGTGTTTTTAGGGCCAGATAATCCCATGAAACTATTTAGAATATTGTTTAGTGACAGGAAAGTCTTAAATCCAAGTTGGCGCCCAAGATGGCCCCCAGAATGGCCAAGTTGAGCGTAAAATTGCTATGAAATAGGCATTAAATGACCCACATTTGTGATGTTTCTGTCTTTTTCTGTGCTTTGGGGTCACAAATCCAAACAAACTATTTAAAATGTTGTTAAAGTGATGGGAAAGCCTTAAATCCAAGATGGCGTTCACAATGCCTCCCATAATGCCCCCGAAAATGGCCGCCAAATAGTCTTCCGGCTGCTACGTCCATTTAGCCCACTTATGTAATCATTCATATTAAACAGCGCTCCATGGCGCCTTGGATGTTCCATTTAGCGGACAATTATTTCTGTATTGATATCTCACGTTTTCTATATTCGATTTCCTTGTCGCTTTTAGGTTATATTCGCTTAGTATTTTACTTAAATTGGGGTGAGGTATAAACTATAATGCAAAAATGAATTAGATTTTTAGGTTTACAGGTCAAAGGTCAAATTTAACGAGGCCTCATATTTATCTGATTAGGGTTCGTTACAACAATGTTAAACTCAAAAACAGCTTATCGGATTTCAATGTAACTTGGGTCAAAAAGCATATGTACTATGGGTCACCGATGAAAATTATTCAGATTTCGAAGTCTATGTGGCAAAGGTCAAAGGTTGCGGAGCCTCGTTTATGACTGGTTTGGGCTCATTTACATGAAAACTTCAGAAGGGCTCTTTGGATTTTGATGTAACTTGGGTCAAGTTAAGAAGTATGAAGCACTAATAAGCTTATTAGATTTCGGAGTTGAAAGGTCACATGGACCTTTTGATAAATGTCTACTTTGGCCGTCTTATCATGGTAACGTAAGGACAAATGTTGAAATTGGGTACTGCATGAGGCTTTTCAATTTAAACCGGATTGGATGCGAGTGCGTTTGTAGAGGATTACCCATCACAGTCGAAATGCGCTAGTTTTGTTTCATACAACAGCTTTTACTAATTGGGTACATATTTACTTGTATTTACAGTGTTTCCTTATAGTGGTGATCAAATGTAATATTATTGAAAAAAATAACAAAAATATGAATCTTTATTTATTTATTTATTTATTTATTTATTTATTTATTTATTTATTTATTTATTTATTTTTAGTTTTAGTTTTCTCTAAATGACATGTCATGGACTTTGACTTTTTTATATTCAGATAGTCAATTTTAAATTGTTAAGTTAATTGACTCCCCTTTAACTTTTTTGCTTGGAACCCTTCAACACAACAATGTATGCAGGTATAGTCTGCATAAAGTGATACACTCGAAGTCAAAATATTGGGTAGATCATTCATGTATACGATAAAAAGAGGAGCTAAATTTGACCCCCGTGGTATGCCAAACGTTATGTTCAATGGAGTAGATGCATGTCCGTTAACAATAGTACACTGTTTCCGTCCAGACAAATAGTTGCTAAACCATTTACAAGCACTGTCATTTAGTCTAAGATAATTTAATTTTTTGAGGATTGTGTGGTCTATGGTTTCAAAGGCTTTTTTTTTAATCTATTGTCACCATTGTCAATTGATCAATCCATTCTTCAGTAAGGGTAATCAGTGCCGTTGATGTTGAATGGCCGGACGAAAGCCATATTGATGTTCATTGAGGAGACTGTGTTCATTCAAATAAGTGTACAGTTGATTACAAATTATTTTTCCTATTATTTTCGAAATTACTGACAAAATAGATATTGGACGATAGTTTCCAATAGTACATTTGCCACCTGTTTTGTGTATGGAAACTAGTTTTGATCTTTTCCATTGTGGTGGTAAAATTCCCGAGTTTATTGACAAATTGTATATGAATGAGAGTGGCTTAGAGATAATATGTGCTACTGGTTATAGTAATGATAATGGTATACAGTCTAGTCCATGCACGGGATTTTGTATTAGGTAATTTTTGTAGAGTTTCCCTTACATCATTCTCGTTACATTTTAAGTTCAAATTCACATGGAGCTCTGGTTGAATATTCATCATATTTCATCATTTTCACGATTATATCTATTATAATTCCTGTACCAAAAAATCATTAAGACAATTGCCATCTTCCCTTTTTCTCGAACCTAAATATTTTCAGATACAACATATTTAATTTGTTAACGATTTAGTTTAGATGACACAACATACTTTAAACCTTTCCATACTCCATTTGATTTACCGTCAGTACACTGAACGCTCTTACATATATATATATATATTTTTTTTTTGGGGGGGGGGGCTTTAGGTATCACTAGCATAACATGCGTGTGTATTGTTTTTTTTTTTTTTTTTACGTTTTGTATCGTTCCCCATTCCCTGTCAGATTAACGTGTGTTTTTTTTATTTACTTCCTGGCCATTTCGGTAATGGATTGTACAAGAATTTCATCTGTTATCCATGGAGATTCATTTTTTTCTTTATTCTCTTCTATTTCAAAGGTGCATGTTTATTGATCACATTTGGATTCAAACTCATCATATCCATCAAGTACAACATAATAAACTTACATATCGATTTCCAGTATTGTTGATACATCGTCAATGCATTTGTCAATATTATATTTACCAATATTTCGTAAATGTTTTCAATTTGTGATTGGCTTTCCCACGTTCAGTGCATCTAACTCCCCATGTACAATACACGAGATAATGGTCACTTAAGGAGAC
>JZLH01S0620548.1:0-18696 GCA_001188425.1 Eucidaris tribuloides | reverse complement strand
AGTGATATCATCAGAATGGTTCCCCTTTTATGGTCGATTATAGTAAGAATAAGGTCAATTGGTGAAGACGTAGTTTTGACGTAACTTTACACGGGAACGCGCAGAGCAACCGAGAGGTAGATTTACTTTGCCATTATTGCCATCCAAATTCAATTCTTTATGCATTTGATCCATTGCAAAATTACCAAGAGAGCCTTGGAATCGAAAGATAATTGTTTGTAAAACCATGCAGAAGATAGATTAATGTTTTTAACTGCATCGTCAAATATGGCGCGCAGTCAATATTGTTTAAATATATTTTAGAATTACTTAGCAGGGCAACCAAGATTTACAAATGCATGTTAAATTTTGAACCTTTGAAAAATGGTGTTCTATAAAATTTATTCGGGCAGGGGTGATATTTAACGAGAGAAATAAATCTTTTAGTATCAATCAATAATACTACTACTAGTGATGTTGCTGCTGCTGCTGATGATGATAATGGTAATGATAATAATAATAATAATATTAATAATAATGGGTTTTTACAGTGCGCTATTCACAAAATTATCATAGTGCTTACACATTATTATTACCCAGGTCACGCGATACATTAATTCAATCCAGCACTTACGGTGCTCACTTTACACTCCCTGGGGAGCATTCCAGCCAATGGCCAGTTTACAGGCTTAAAAACCAACATAAACTGTCCCATCCTACCGGGTACCCATTTATGGACCTGGGAGAAGCAGAGAGCAGCATGTATATAATAATGCCTTGCTGAAGAAACACCACTAAAAAAATTGGATTAAGACCTTTTCCTTGCACTAACAATATTTACTATAAATTTCCATGATAAATCGTTTCATTCTACATTAAATCTAAAGGATATGTGGAACAGGATATATATCTTGTTTCGTAACTTATTGGTATAAAGGCACCATATTCCCATTGATCCATTAAATGTGTGGGTTTTTGTTTGTTTTCAACTAACAGAATCGTGATTCATGCTTGAATTCTTATCATGGTGAACTGAATGCATATACAATCCGTTCATTCTTGAAGGACGATGCAGCAGAGATTTTTTTCTTTATTCATATAATTCATAATAATATGAAGAGGAAAACAGTGTAAGCATGGTAAGTTGAACAGGTTTGGCAGAACTATTCAAGAGCTATGATTTTTTTAATTTAATTTTTCATACGGAGCATATTTTAATTTGGCTGGTACGTCTGTCACATTTTGCGTCATAGCTTGCACAACAAATAAAGTGATTTGTATGTCATAAACTTTCATTCATCATCACAAATGTAATTTGTAAAATCGCTAAAACAGTCATATCTGCTCAACGAATTAGGTCAACAGCCCACTTTAAAATAATTTCTGGAATATGAAATGAACATGAAAATTTTCAAATAGCCCGTGCTTAACACTTTGGGTGCTGGGCTAAAAATCCAGGTGTGTTAACCAGGGACTGGATTGTTTCGGACTAATGTGTATAACCTTTCCAAATTGTACGATTTTCTATAAAATCGCAAATGCTATCAAGACAATACATTTTAACTCATTTATTTGGTTCATTGTGTATTCATTTTACGATACATGCCATTGATAGGAACTTCAGTGACATTTCTCATTCGAATTAAAAGATATGGATCCGATTGTCTTCTCGGCGAACAGGTTCGCCGATAGTACCTGAGTGAAGTCAACCCTGGGCGAACAGGTTCGCCGATAGCACTCAAAGTGTTAAAAATGTTGCCCCCTTTTTTTCAAGTCTTGTGTACACACAGGTTGTGAAGAGTGTTTATGTTATCGCAACGAAGAAAAACAGGAATATCGATGAGCAAATTCCAGAGCTTAGCACATGAATGACTGACCTCCAAGATGTTTTTGTTTCACACAGAAGTACGTCCGAAAATGGACATTTTATAAATATAAATATTTCTGGTCATTTGTTCAAGTTAAAACTTCCATATCGTGCTAGACACCAATGGTTTGTATAGACCTTCCAAATTTCAGCTCAAGATAACTTTGCAAAATCTCGTATTATAGTTTCTACTATTGCTACGGCTAATGCCATCCCATACAGATTTTTCACAAGCTCCCGACGTAAAGACTATTTCGGGTGATCCTCTTTTCGTGAGAGCGGGTATATAATGACCACGCTAGCGGATATGTTGTAGAGGGTGCAGTCACAAACGCTTATTACAGACCTTGCTTGTGTTCACGTTGATAAATATAAGAATATTTATTATTTAGAGTTTTGAAATCAGCATTCTCAAATGGATTTTTTTTTCGATTTTCTCAACAAATACTGAACCTATCGAACGGATTTTGCTACATATTTAATTTCATACTAAAGAAATATGACCCGAAACCAATAAGTAAATTAAATAAATAACACGTGATATATCGAAGCAGAAAGAATTGTCCGTTAAATGGAACAGTCTTGCGTCACAAAGAGGCTAATTTTGTTACGAATGATTAAGTAAGTGAGCTAGCAACCGGAAAACTGAACTTACTTGGGTTTGAAGACGAAGATTGGACAATGGACCTTGTCTCCTTTGCCTGATTTTCCCGGGATAACCTCTCGTTCTCCTCCTTTACAAATGGAAATCACGAGGAAAGAACTCAATACAAACAACACAATTTGTTCACAAAATTTCGACCGAACGTTATCTTGAAAATTTGGTGCCAATTATTATTTATTTATTTATTTATTTATTTATTTAACAATATTTTAATAGGGCACCCTTTCAACAATCTGTTGGTATTAATAGGGGCCCTATGCATAAAAACAATACAAATCTGTACATAAAATAAAACATAATGGTAACACGTATACATATTATTCTAAAACACGATAAATATTAAATATAAATATAGACTACGTCAATTCAAACATGATAAACATATAAATAGTACATTAAATTAAAATTAAAATTGAATTATGTCAGAGATTTTCTCATTTAATTGTTAACAAACATGGAAATAATGCACATACATTTTATTCTCAAACGCAATCAGATTGTAAAAATTCATAGACTAAATCAATATAAACATTATAAATAAACATATATAAACATATAAATAGAACATTAAAGTGACATTATGTACGACTTAAGTTCTTTTTTGAAACTAGAAAGCGTGGGTATCGATTTAATGTTTACCGGTAAAGTGTTATTAACAAATAAGTAGCACATGGACGTGGTAAGATAAAATGGCGCAAAGAAGAAATGTATGGTTTTCGGGGATAAAAGTCATCTTCCATATGGCTGTACGTGAATGATTTTTTTTCATTCATATTTCATATATATGAAGAGTTTATTTCCCAAAGGAACTACATCCATATTTGTTACTTCAGAGAAAAAGGCATTTGTTTACCGGATTTTGTACAGGCGCCTATGGAAAAGTGATATTAGAAAGTGCATTTTCTTATGGTTGCTTATTGAGGTTAAATCTTTTGCTCAAGGACAGGTACCTACCTGAATAATGGTGTGATATCAATAACTCAATTTTCATCAAAAGTGGATCTAGTTCCTTTTGGAAACGAGGTCTTCATATATATATATATATATATATATATATATATATATATGATATATCTGTGAGATCCGGGAATCCTGAATAGTGCTCAATATCATATGATAGAGCGCAATATATTTGAAGTAGGATGAATTTATTAAATTCATCCTACTTCAAATATATATATATATATATATATATATATAATATATATATCCAGCGAGAACCGTTTTGTAGAAGCGAATAGCGTACCTGTGTAAGTTGGTGTGTAGTGTGATGGATCAGATGTTTTCGCTGGGTGTTTCTAGATGGGCAGTACCGGTGTCTGCACTTGGACACAGGTCCTTTTTTTTTGTTATCGCTGGTGTCCAAGTGCAGACACCGGAACCGCCTACCTAGAAAACCACCCAGGCGACAAACAGCTGATCTATCACACTACACACCAAACCAGTCAGTCAGCCTGAAGATCGTCCAGCAACAGGGACGTGAAACCGTCGATAGCTGACCCACTGCTTACAAGGTATATATATATATATATACACAGGGTGGCCCAGAAAGAATGCTACGAGTATAATCGCTAATTTCTTCACCATTATTGGCAAAATGTCACTAATTTTTTATTTTGTTGGTTAGAACATTCTTTTCCAATAAAATGATACAAAGATCATTGATTTTGAGTAAGGCGTGTTGTTCTAGGGCATTTTTAAGGGCAATGCATTTCCCAAATTCGCCAATTTTTCTACAGCGGCGGTCATCAGAACGCCTAGATATTGTGGCCTCCGATTTGCCATGCCAGCCCACATACCAGACAAACCGCGATGACAATGGAGATGTAGCTAGCATCGTCTTCTTATGAAAGCCTGGAAATGCCCTCGCTTTCAACGATGCTATCTACACCTCCATTGTCATCGCGGTTTGTCTGGTATGGGTGGAAGAGGTGAAAAATCTGTCGTGAATATTTTTACCTGCCAATTGTTTTGTCAAATCTGGAATCCCAGTTATTTGCATTACTTTGAAAAAATAGGGCGCAGACCCCCCCCATCCCACCCACCCCACCCCCCCCCCCTCAGTGGTACCGCCCCTGTCCCGCTTGGTTTTCGTGATACTTTCATATTCATATTCATATTTCATATTTAATGTCCATAAGGAAATTCATCTCATTTACATGTATAACATAACATACAATAACAACACATTTGATGATTACACAACATGGCTTAATAAATGTAGTATTATAAACACAACAAAAAAAGTAACTACCCCCTTTTTCAAAATACTATAACTTTAAAAAAAGAACGGTATTGAGCACAATAATTTGGCAAGGATGTTTTTGCACTAATTGACTAAATTCTGTGAGAAAATGTGGTTGATCCGTCAAGTCATGCATGAGTGCGCACATATTAAAGGCAAAAAGTCACTTTTCAAAAGTCACAAGGGTCATTTTGGGGGGTTTTTGATGCAGGATTTTGACAAATTCTGTTTCTGGTGAATGATTAATCGCTTTTTATGTTAATCATCTATCGTTTGATCCTGTCATATGTCCTTTTTGCATATTTTACGCTTCGGTTAGCGCAATTTAAAAAATTCCACCCTTTCTCGATTTTGAAATTGTAAAATCCATTAAGTTTACTGCAAAAAATTTAAATCCGAATTTTTTCAGCAAAATGTATCTTTACGTGTTGTACGAACATAAGAGGTTGTAACCATGACATGGTTGAGTGAGCACACTTTATAAATAAAGGAAAAAATGTCATTATTTACCATAATTTTGGCATAAGAGATGACTCATGTGACTTTTGAAAAGTGGCATTTTCACCTTTAATGCGTGCTCATTCATGCATGACCCAACGGACCAATCACATTTTCACACAGAAGTTAGTCAATGAGTGTAAAAACACTCTTGCCAAATTATTTTGCACAAACTTGTTTTGTTAAAACGTTATGGTATGTTGAAAGGGGGGGGGGGTAGTTACTTTTTTTGTGTGTTTATAATACGACATACTAGTAGAATAACATGAAAGTAATTAATGCAATAATGTTGTACTATATAATTTTCATTTACCCTGTATTATTGTTTTCATTGCTGTGATTATGTGATGTAACTCAAGAGGGAGAATGATAGAATTTCATTTTGGTTTGCATAATATACAGTATTGAGGATAATTGAGAAAGAGATAAAGAGATA
Organism: Eucidaris tribuloides; assembly: GCA_001188425.1. Lineage (NCBI taxonomy): Eukaryota > Metazoa > Echinodermata > Echinoidea > Cidaroida > Cidaridae > Eucidaris > Eucidaris tribuloides. The sequence goes on along the minus strand of JZLH01S0620548.1, from coordinate 13,007 downwards.
TTTTGGTTCTATTGTTAATAATGATTAAGATGGCCTCGGCTTTGATTTTGTTTATGTGACTCCGGCCTCTCATGTTCTCTAGGGCTAGAAAGGTGAGATATGTGTAAGTTCAAATCATTTATTAAGGTTCTCTACAGTCGGGATTTTCTAAAACAATTTTATTAATCTTTGCACTATGGCGGTTGGCGTGAAGAAGTGCTTTGTTAGCTTTGAAGACTCTCTCTACCCTCAGAACACCTTTTAATTAGAATTATTTATAATCTATAAGTTCTATAACAAAGTAAAAGAGGCAAATTAAGAAATTAATCTCTGCGGCCAGTAGCTGTGATCAATGCTTCCAGATTATCGTTATTGTCCGATTTCCTTGGAACCTCTACAGTGTACAAAACCATATGTGATGTATACACTACGCAGAAATGTCACATTTCCTTGCATTGAATGATAATGTAAGACACTGACAATACCCACGAGAAAATGACACAACCTATTTTGACTATCTAAATTATCTATCCTGAATGAAATCAAAGGATTTTAAGAACCTTTCTAAGAGACGTAGAGGAAGTACGTTCACATGCACAAGAACAAAAAAAAATAAAGGTGTCTTCTCCCAAACTTATTACTTAATCTTAACAAGAAATGTTTCCTGGATATTAGTAGCACAGTCCTTGGATGGTAGACCCCATCTCCATACAATTCGTCCTGCCTAAAATGTGACGAAAAATCTGAAGACCAGTATGAGAACTGAGAAGCCTTGGAACCTGAAGGAAAGTTTACCGTGATGACAGAGACTAGGTTATCTACGAGGACACAATTTGAGAACCACTGACAATGAAGAAGAAGATTTAAAGAGGACAATCTCAAAGAAAGACATTGTTTTTCATGTGTTTGCTTATGGATATGACTGATTCTGGAATTGACCAATACAACATAATTAGTGCCTATCTATTGTTATACAAATGAGATGAAACCAATACAAGTGTCAATTAAAAGGGGATACCTAATAGTATCAAACTTGAATCAAACATTTAAAGACACATTTTGACAGGAGTATGAATACGTTTGTCGTTTCCTGATTTCTTTAGTCTTTCCCTTCCTTCCTTATTCCATATGTGTAAAAATAAATAAATAAACTAAATAATACTTACGTATTTCCGACATGGCATTTTCAACTCTGCCATTTCCATAATCGCGCATTCCTCTGTTGTCTAATATACGCGCGGTTTTTGTCAAGTCAAATCTTTCTCTGATTTTGGTGACCGCACCATGGTGTTTTGTTGAACCTTCGTCGGCTATCGTGTCGTATTCTCCTGCAGTCAAGAAAATTAATCATTGTGTTGATGTAGGTACAGTCTGATTAAAAAAAAAACATACACAATGCTGCCAAAACGCTGTTTTGGGGAAGTCTGAGAAATACTAAGCGCATTTATCGTTTCAAAACACTTTTTGTGTGTTTCAGAGCTTCATTCTGTCCATTTTAATGATTGATTTTGATTCCCGATGTTAATAACCCGTTTTATCTATGCAGATGTAGACATAACCGATATCGTATTTTACTCTAATTTACGTTTCCCCAATAAATGCATAATTTCAACTCAAAGTCAGTATGATTTTAGTGCAGGGTGTGGGAGGCCACTCCACATATTCAGCACTACTTGAGTTATGCAAACGTAACCAATTCAAACGTAAAAAATGTAGTTGATAATATAAGTATTTTATTGCCTTGTTTTAATCTACAAAAAAATGTATTACCTGATATTACAAAAAACGAAAAAAACATGTATGAAATCAGGAGAACTTGTTAGTAATTTTATTTTGAAAATTATTTCTCCAATCGTTTACAATTTGCGTCAACTATAGTTGATAAGATGGAGAATGATCCAAGGTTCCTTGCACCTTGCACCGCTTTGATTTATATTTTCGATTTGTGCAATATATCTTGCACACTGGAATAAATGTTATCTGTAGATAACACCACCACCTCAAAAATACAATGTAATGAAGAATTGAAAAAAAAATCACAGATCAACTACTGATGTCGTCATATGTTTTTCTTCTCCTTTATTTTACGGGGGGAGGGATATTTGGATTTATAAATTTGTATATTTTTTGTGCGGACGATATCTCAGAACAGACTCAGTCAATGACCTTATAACTTTTCTTCTGCCGATTTGAAATCTTTTCATTGTCATTGTAATTTTCAACTCTCTACGATAACGCACAGCGAAACCGTTTCTTGAGTATTATTTACAACCTTATGCTTTCCTTCTTCTTGTGACTTGTGACTTTCTAGTACAGATGGTGAACTTATGTTAGTGTTTCAATATCGAGCACCATGGATTATGTATGTTCAAGAAAGTAGACCTCTAAACGCTAGGTGAGTTTAGTCCTTTTCATAAAAACTCGCCGAGCACTCTATTCTACGGACATGAAGAAAGAGAGACAGGTAGGAAGAAACAGAAAAAAGGTAAAGAAAGGTAAAGAACATTTAAGAAACGAGGAGGATCTGGGAGGACAGCCTGCTCCCAGGTTGAGAAAATTTGATATCTTTAGATTCTGAAATATACATTTTTAGGCCCAATGTAGACCCAGGTATACATAATAAATTGCATTTACTGTAATGCAGAAGTGCGGCGATTTGTTTAATCGCTGATAACTCCCAAGGTGAGGAAATTTGACAGTTTTCACTTTGGGAATTTAGATTTTAAGCCCAATTTCAGAACAATGAATACAAAATATAAACATTGACTATAGTTGAAAAATCCATAGTGAGTTTTGACTTTTCGTTACGCTGAAACGTATAATAAATAGCATTACCAGTTAAGTAAGAGATATGGCTGTTGATTGGTGACAAAATGGGGAGGGTCCGGGAGAGGTTTTTCCCTCCCTGGTGACCAATTTTACATTTTACTTTGGAAAAATTAAATTCTTAGCCTCCATTCTAGTCGATTGAATGCAAAATTGACTGAATTTGAACAAAATCATAGTGAGTATTGACCTTCTCGCTATGCCGATGTATTATAAGTAACTACACTTAATTTGACATTTTATTTTCGTGAATGTTGATTTTCAGCCCCAGATTAGACCAATGAAAGTATAATACTAAAATAATTTGCAGTTCAAAAAGTGCAATGTCATTTTTTTGGACTGCTGTTTTTATGCTGGTATGAAAATAATACTTAAGAAACGGTGAAGGTCTGATTATTATTTTCCGCTGTGCAAATAAGAGGCGGTTGTTGATTAGTGATAAAATGGAAAGAGTCTGGGAGAGGTTTCCCCTCCCGTAGTGAGAAACACAGTGTGTTTCTCTCTCATTGTCACGTATGATACATCAATACGTGTATTATATTCGTAAAAGAAGCCGTGCATGTTGAAGGGGTTGAAAAAAAAAGTGTCTTCTTAGCTTTTTTAAACAAATCAGAACACGCAAAAATGTCGACGAAGGTTTGCAAAGGGAACCCCTAAGAAAATTTTTACACATCACCTTAAACACATGTATATCAGCCCTTTGTAAAACCAAGAAATAAACCAATTGAACCTTTGTTAAGGTGTGTAATGGCTCGCATGGTACACATAGCATAGTAAACCATTTTCGATCTAGGTGTTGAACAAACTTACCAATATATCGTTGTCAACACCAAGAAGAAGAAAGTATAAAACAAACCCGCCACTCGACACCCCCACCCCTCCCCACCCTCCACAAAAATAGAAATGGGGCAGGAAAAGATAGGACAAAAGGATGAAAGAAATATGTGCCAACAATATTTCAAATTTGCCGAAAACCTCTCATGAAACTTGGAAAGCATAAAATGGTCTCTGTAAAACTTGTTCTTTTGAATGATTATAACCAGTAAACTAATTTGTCAAGGATATTCGGGGATTGCTCGAGATTGCCAATCGGGTAAAGGAATTGAACAATAGTACACTGTAAGCCGATTACCGTGAAAATATAATGTGTACAGTGCCCACTTTGCAAGCTGATCAGTAGCATTATCCTGTCTAAAATTTGCCTGATCGATCCCAATATGTACGAATTTACAAATTTGATTTTGACAACTGTTTTACAACTAATACGTCCAAACAGTCTGTTCAAGATATTTCTTATTTACGCACAGCCATGATTGATGTTGATGACACTCGAAATGATAACACGTGGTGAGTGGCTGGTAGATTTTCTTTACTCCTCCCTCCACCTTTCTTGCCTCTTTGGTTTGGTCTTTTCTTTCGTTTTCTTCTTTCCTCTGTTTTCTTCCTCCCCCTTTCTTCCTTTCTTTCTTTCTTCCTTTGTTTCTTTCTTTTTTTCGTTCCTTTGTTTTTTTACTTCTTTTCTTTAATTTTTCTTTCTTTTTGTTCCTATGTTCCTTGTCTCTTTTCTTCATTTCTTTCCCTTTCTCTTCTTTTCTGTCTCTCCTTTCTTTCATTTTACCGACTAGAATGAATGGAGGTGTCAGGTGTCACCCCCCCCACACACACACACACACACACACACACACACACACACACACACACACACACACACACACACACACACACACACACACACACACACACACACACACACACACACACACACACACACACACACACACACACACACACACACACACACACACACACACACACACACACACACACACACACACACACACAGAGTATGCAAGTCCGGAACAAATTCTATAACGTATTGGAGTAAATGTAAAATGTACAAACTTTACCGGTGATAGCGAAGTTCAGCGAATTGATCAAAGCGGATTTTCCAGCTGACATGAGACCGAACAGGCCTAAATTGATGACGCCATCAGGACAAGAATCCACAGTTGCTCTTACAGGATTGTATCCTTCGATCTTGTCTCTCCATTCGGTCAATTTATTCGATAGCATCAATGCTGATAGTAAAATGGCATAACATGGCAATAAACATTGTGATATCATCAAACAGATTTATGTATATTCAGCATTCACGTAACATAGAATTGATTTTTTGAAGAGTAAAACCGATGCCCATCTGATCGAAATAACTTGTGGGTCATGCACTTGTTTATAAAATACCCACAAATTCGTTATAATTGTGAAGTACTTGGCCATATTATTTTATAATATTACAATGAATTGAAACTTAGTCAAACTAACTAGAAATAATAGTCAGGGTGACTAATAATAAGAAAATATGACTCCAAGATGTCGTTATAATGACAATGTGCTTCAGAGTGTAGACAGACTCAATTGACATAAAATACTTTCATATTTGATTAAGCAATGTAAATCGTCAAAATAACGAAAGTATCGGTGAGGTGTTTTTGTAATTTTTTATGTATTTTGGATATGACAACATTTTCATGCTGACTCGAGCCACCAAACATAATTATGATAAGTTGACATATTTTAGACTGTATCACTTTAAGTTGTTTTAGTATTATGCTGGACATCAATTACTATGTATTAATTTATATGTCCCAGTACTAGTAGATTATAAGGTTTGTTTGTCTGTACAGTGTTTGTATGTGCCAAGCGGTATCATCGGTGATTGTCAGATTATTTTAATCAGTCTGTTTTAAACGCAGCAAAGTTTGAGTCAATATGATGACATATTTCGCCTTTTCATTGAATGGTGTAACTCTGCCATTGTGTTAGTCTCGGTCCCAGACCCTTCGACTTTTTCTCACTCCGAGAACACCCGCCTGCGACGGACTAGTCTGAGTCAAAGCAGTTGACTGAGGATAACAGTTTCCTTATCAATGTAGGGTGGATTAATCTAAACGTCTGGAAGCCAGACTACGTTTGTGTATTTGGAATTTCTACTATAAGGATTCACCTCAATCTGTGTCAGGCATGGGTTTCCGGGAGAAGATAGACCCTAAATTAAAGGGTAAATTTGACCTTTCCTATGTGGCATTATCCTTTTAAATCAAATTCATTATAATCTTACACTTTACCACTTGCTTCATTAAAGCATTGTTTTTGTTTTGTTGTATTATCAATTATTGTTGGTACACTACTTATATCATGGGTTCTTTTTTTCTCTTTAAGGAGCTGGGGGTGGGGAGGGGGCGCTGGGGGTTGGGCTACGTTTCAAATAGCAAACCTGCTTAACACAGACCGAAAAGTCACAAAACTATTTTATCTAACAAAATGAAGTTGACTGCATACAACAGTATCCCTGATATAACTTCCATTTGTTTTACGGCTAAGTATACACTTTTTCTCAAGTCGGTAAATAACTGCTTCTCCTACCTTTCTTTTGCTCTTCTTGTTCCACTAAATCCGATTTTCTGTCCTTCCGAAGACATGGTATCATATCAAGTACATCCATCCCTGCAGGACAGATAAATGAACAAATGCTAGGTTCTGCTGTAGTCCGGCAGCCAAGGGGGTTAACCTTGTTTTAGGGTCTATAGTTTTTTTTTTCTTTGCAGATTATGATTCCTGAGACCATCACTTTGCACAATCTGAAAACTGACACTCTGTCAGCCTTGGGCAATTTGAGATATACTTAAAAAACAAAATGGCCGCCAAAATGCCTTATTTTTAATAGAAAAAATTAAAATGGCAAGTGTTTGTTTCAATAATGGGCTATTAGTTGTTAATATTTTTAGAAGTCTGTTACCTGAGACAAATCTAATAGTATTTTATTATTACAGATAATATGTTAATTTGCATATTTCCAAGAAAACACTATGTTAGTCTCATTTCCAGACCCTGCGACTTTTCCTTCCCGATAAGTGGACGCACTAACAGACAGGCAAGTATCCGAGACCTGTGATGTCAGGCCCGTGTAGCCTCAACACACATTCTTAGTTATGTTTATGATTCATTTGGCCATAAATTTAAACGATCTTATGATTGGCACTCTGTTAGCCTTGAGCAATTAGAGGTATGCGGGAAAAACAAAATGGCCGCCAAAATGCCTGATTTTTGTCCAGAAAATCAAAAGTCAAATTTCTCTTTTACAAACTATGCCAGTTGTGTATATTTTAAAGTCCAGCAATTTAGACAAGACTGATAGTGTTGTGTCATTACACATGGCATGTTAATTTGCATATTTTAAAGAAAACATTCTGTTAGTCTTAGTATCAGACCCTGCGACTGTTTCGTCCTCTGAGACGCATTTGGCCTGATGAGCACCCAAGGCCTTTACAGGCCCATGCAGCATCAACACACTAGACTTAGTTAAAGTTGAACGATAACTGTAATTTCCTTAGTATAGGATTGGCTAATTCAAAGTTCTGGAAGCCAGACCAGTATACTGTCATCACTGGGCAATACGTACAAACACAAAATGGCTTCCAAACAAACTGATTTTTACACACTGAAAACATACATGGATTTTGATTGCATGGAGGTGGCGATATTCCAAGTCTATGAACTGAAAAAAGTGCCATAATGCTTCAAGATAAGAGATGACATACTAATTCTCATAAATCAAGATGGTAGCCAAATGCCAGAAGCTGTAATTCATATTTGCGTTCAAAAGAGGATAATAGACATACAGCTTAATTACTATGTAAGCAAATTTACAAATTCTGCTAGTCCTTATTGATGGGTGATGTATGCGGCTTAACCATATGTCTATCTCGTAGCAACTGTCAAGCTTTGATGGAAAGTTATTGTACCTCACAGAATTGAATGCGGCAGTTGGGTCTGCAAGTACTATACGGCTCTAGCATTTTTATAAGTTCTAATCAATGTTCTATGTGAGAAGGGTCACTTCACCCTGTCGTATATGCCCAGTGGAAACCATCCCGTTTATGATGCAGCTGGATGTGAAAGATAAAATCTACCCATTTGAAAATCATACAGAACATATCACAGAGACAGGCCTGAGCTCCCTGTGTCATTCTATCTTTAATTTTAGATCTAGCACAATCATGGTGAAATCCTGCAAGCACCAAGTACATTAAGATGAGCTCAATTACAGGAGCAGGCATAGCCAGGCGGTATGAACAAAATAAGCCACTGTCTTCGATGTCCAAAATTTCTCTTTTCCAGAGCTCAACTTACAATTTGCCTGTAATCGGGATGCGATGGAGTTTGAACTTGCTGAGATCTTTTATTTGTAAGACAGAGTTCTACCCGTAGGGCCAATGATGGATTACGACTGATTTGAAAGTCTTGACCCGGCAACTAGGGACTCACTGCCAGGCTAACCTAATGCTGTTGCCTTGTATATGAGGTGTGACAAAAAAAGAAACGAGACCGTGACAGCCACGCCCATGACGCAATGTCAATCAACCCATCGCCCATGTCACTGTTTTGCCCAACATCTCATCAATATTCTGCTTTAACTCTTAACATGCCGAAGTCGCAGATCTGCACCAAATAATACACATGAAGTCCATAGAGGGTTAAATCCCCTGGCATGTTAAGAGTTAATATTGTTCACCTATTTTACTCTGTGCCCCTTCCTCGGGCTGTTTAGTGGCACCCCCCTGCTTCGCCCCGTCACAATACGAGAAGTGGAGCGGGTAATCAATCGGGAAGATCCTGGCTCAGTTGGGCAGGTGCTCAGCTGGTATCTCGAGCTTGTCCAGGAGAAAATCCCCCCACAACATTGCATTTTCTCCATAAGCCTCCACGAGAAGCTCGAGACACTTGCTTAAGCCCCCTCCCAACTGAACTCAGTTGGGAGGGCGGTCACCGGGCGCTCGTCGCCCAAAACATGCCCGGTGTTGGGGCGGTCACCGGGCGCTCGCCGCTTGGGCATCGACCTAATCAAGCAATCACCGTCGAACGGTTATGTTACTTCTTGTTGCTGTTTTGTCGGTTTTAACGGCGCATATCAATCGATGACCGATTATTCACGCCGAATAATCTACTTTTCGAAACTGCTTAATAAAAGGCTGCCGAGCGGTCGCCGTCCGGTCGCCAACCAGTCGCTGTTGGGCAATCGGACTGCTCGATTAACCCGGCGTCTGTCTGGTCACCGATCGTTATTTAAAGCGACGCTTTGCGCATTTCACATGAGACAAAAGCCATATTTCGAACGTAAATTTCAAGTAGGCTGTATTTATTCCTGTAGCTGTTATTTCAGCAATATGCCAAAAGTGAACAGAAAAAACTGAGGGTACCTAGAGGAAAGAAGAAGTTGGGACGTCTGAAAAAGGGCAAGGGAATGTGCAAGGCGGTCATGACCAAGTTTTGACTTAAATCGACCGGTGACCGACAGGAAATCGACAGGGAGCTTCGCTAGGGCTTTACAGCAGGCTATAAATCGGTCGGTCGCCGCTTTATTTGTGACCGTACCCTTAGCGAGATCCGGGCATGCGCTGAGCAGGCACCATCCGGATGCCGGCCAATTTTGAATTCACCCGCCCAGTGACCGACCGATCTCCCAGCGGCAACCTTTCGGCAACAGGGTGGCGACCGCTCAGCAGCCTTTGATTTAGCGGCTTCGACTTTTAACCTAAATCATTCGACGGCGACCGCTCGATTACGTCGGTACCCGGGCGGCGCCCATCCGGGCACCTGGCGTGTTTTAGGCGGCGAGTAAAATCGAGCAGGCGCCTCTAGAATTTTAACTCCGCGCTAGAACTTCAGCGGTGACCGATCGATGCCCTAAAACCAGCGGTGCCTAGGCGGCTGCCGCTCGGTAGCCGGGCGAAATTGGCAAAAAACTCGACGCCCGGCCGTCGAGCAGGCCAATTTTTGTATTCGTGACCACAATGTCAGGCACTCCTCAGCGTGCTCCACAAGAGACAACAGCTAGATTTTTGTACAAAGTTTTCTAAAAGGCCACATGTATTTTTTTAAAGTTTTCATTGAATAAAAAAGCCAAAAGCACAGGAGAAACCCCATGGAGCAGGGGGAAAGCTGTATTGTTAATGGCCGCAGTGGGGCAACCACATAAATATAACCACGTTGCCAGTGACAAATATTCCCGGAGAAGCCCAGTGGTCCGCCGCCAGTACGCATTTATACCTGCAGGGTCCTACCGATCACCGGCGGGTTACTGGCCGATTTCCTAAAAATCGCCCGATGGCCGGTGGAGACCGCCAAATCGCCCGATGACCGGTGGGAGACCGCCAAATCGGCTATGACCGGTGGGAGACCGTCCGGGAATCGGTTAGTCATCAGTCGGTTACTACCCGGTCGCCACGCGGAGAAGCTCCCTCGATTTTGCCCAGTTTTGACTTAAATCGATTGGTGACCGACAGGAAATCGAAAGGGCGCCGCCCGAGCATCGCTATTTGCTAGGGCTTTACAGCTGCTCAACATGCTCCAAGAATCGCTGGGCGATGCCTAAATTCCAGCGGCGACCGAGCAGGCTATAAATCAGGCAGTCACCGCTTTTACTTGTGACCGTAGAATAACTATATCAGACTCAAGTATGTACACCTTCAGTATTTTTTTTTTTTTTTTGAAATTAACTCTATATGTAATTATGATGTATTTTTGTATTGTTGCCGGCCATTTTTCTGCATACCTGAAATTGCTCTAAGCTAACAGAGTGTCAATATTAAGATCGTTCAAACTGATAGTATGAAAATCATAAGCATAACTAAGTTTGTACGTTGAGGCTACCTGAGCCTGACATCACAGGCCTCGGGTGCTCATCCGGTCGCAGTGCATCGATTGAGAGAAAAAACGGTCGCAGGATCTGGAATTGACACTAACAGAGTGTTTTCTTCAAAATATGCAAACTCACATGTCAATTGTAATGACACAACATTATCAGTGTTGTCCAAGGTATTGCACTTTTAAAATATACACAACTGGTAGTTACTAAACAAAACAAATTGACTGTTAATTTTCTGGACAAAAATCAGGCACTTTGTCGGCCATTTTGTATTTCCTGCATACCTCTAATTACTCAAGACTGACAGTGTGTCAATCATAAGATCGTTTACATTAATTGCCATAGGAATCATAAACATAACTAAGACTGTGTGTTGAGGCTACACGGGCCTGACATCACAGGCCTTGAATACTCACCCATCCGTAGTGCGTCTACATGTACTTGTAGAGAAAGGAATAGTCACAGGGTTTGGAAATGAGACTATCATAGTATTTTCTTGGAAATATGCAAATTAACATGTAATTTGTGATGATGCAACACTATTAGACTTGCCTCAGGTAAGAGACTTCTAAAATTTAACACAACTAATAGTTCATTACTAAAAAAATAAAACCCTTGACTTTTAATATTTCTATTGAAAATAAGACATTTTGGCGGCCATTTTGTTTTTTTGCGTATATCTCAAATTGCCCAAGGCTGACAGAGTGTCAGTTTTCAGATTGTTCAAGTTGATGGTCTCAGGAATCGTAATCTGCAAAAAAAAAAACTATAGACCCTAAAACAAGGTCCAGCCCAAAATCTGGATTTGGCTGCCGGACTACTGTGATAATTATGCACAACAGGGGCGTCGATCAATGTTTTGGATTGGAGGGGGGGGGGGCAAAAGTGAAAAAAAATCCAAAATTTTCGGCGCGCTCTGCGCGCCAATTTCTAATACGAAAACTTGAAAATTTGGTATGTTTAATAGTGTTTTTATGCCATGTTTAATGGTTTTCCAGTGCTTTCCAGTGCTTTTTAAAACAAATATTCGCATTTGCATATTAGGACTTTTCAGTTGTCAAAATTATTGGGGGGGCAAATCGAGTATGTTTGCCCCCCCCCATATTTGTCTGGGGGCATCGCCCCTCCCCCCAGTATCGACGTCTCTGATGCACAACACAAAACAATCTACGGTCACTGGTATTTTTATCTGCCAAAAACAGCTCCTTTGATTATAACAGGCCTAAGGCATGTATTATTGTCGGTTTGTAGTTATTTAAACACCTGTTTTTATGCTTGGATTTATTTGGATTTATTTGCAAACGGATAACTTGAATTATCACTACTAATACCCTATCTGCAATCATAACTGTTTCGTTTGACAATTCAAGTTGGGTTTGGGAGTACACATACGAAATGGAAGACTTAGATTATGTTGCTTCTAGAACACACACACACAAACACGCACGCGCGCGCATACACATACACACACACACACACACACACACACCTACACACCTACACACACACACACACACACACACACACATTCACATGCAAAAACATAAATGCATTTACCTTCTTTCTCATTTCTTACTTTATCTAGGCTTTCTTGTTTTGTTTTGCTTTTTACCTTTGCTGACCCTTGTGAAGGTTTCCACCTTCGTTCTGTCCTATCGTATTGTATTGTTTCTTCTCATACAGTGTATTTTATTTTACAGACCACTATCACCATCAGGTTTTTCATTTATAATGGTGGTCTCTGCTCATCGCAGTCTCTTTTGAAATGATTGGGATGTTGTTTTGCTTTATTGTAATATTAGTGTTGCATCTACCTCCATGTAACACTATCTGTCTGTTCATTATGTATGAACGAGCGTAGCCTTCTATTGGATAGGTGCGCGTAAAAGAATGGACAGAAAGGACAATGCCAAAATCATTGAAATACCATTGGAAGACAGGGGCGTCGCCACCCCAGTGAAAATATTGGGGTGGCAAACGTATCGGTTTGCTCCCTCACCAATAATTTTGACAATTTGAAAAACATATAATATGTAAGGCAAAGATATAAAAAAAAATGGAAAGTACCACAAAAACATTAAACTTTATCAAAAAAGAAATACCATAAAACATACATATTTTTTTTTTATTTGTCGGCACGCTTCGCGGGAAAATTTTTATATTGCAGTTGGCGCTCAATACGCGCCAAAAAATTTGTGACTCATTTTGCCCCCACCCCCCTCCCCCCGAAAAATGGTTGGACGCCCCTGTTTGAAAATGTCCTAACTCCCTAAAGAATTGATGACAATCTGATAAGTGCGCTATTACCTCTTTGTGGCAATTTGTCCTGTTTTCTGAGATAGACGCCTACTGCAAGTACGAGTGACACTAGAAGAAGAACGATCACAAGAATGCAGACTATCGCAATCCCAGCCGCACCTCCAGCAGACAGACCACTCGTTGCACTCACTAGTGAAAGCAAAATATTTAATAAAACTTGTAATAGTAAGTAGATAAG
>JZLH01S0620541.1:41973-59136 GCA_001188425.1 Eucidaris tribuloides | reverse complement strand
CTGTCTTTCCTCGCGTCCTCAGCAATGCGAATATGCCCATCGTGCTGCCCTGGCCACCTCAAACACCTCACCTCCAGGTCAACGGACAAACATGCTATACCTCCGCTGTAGTACGCCTCATCATACTTCTCTGCGTTGCTCGGTGGTGGGGTAGCTAATTCAATACCGGGAGAGTGCGAACAGCTGTGTCGTGGTGACATGCTGGGTTGCTCAATCGTGCAGGGGAACGTGATGGCTTGTGACCCAGATTGGATGCACGCTTAGTATTGACGACGGGAACCGAGTAGTGGCGGCCGAGCAAGACCGCGGACTGTCGCCTCACACGTGTCATCATCTTCGCTTTTCTGCGCATTGCTGTCTACGTGGATCGTCATTCGCGTGTTAGAAAAAACCTTGTGAAGCGTGTGACCGCAGCGCGACGAACCTGGACAACGCGATGGGAGTACTTTTGATTTATTACGAGTGATGATGAGATGATTTAGTTATCTTTACGGGCTACGGAGTCCAAGGAGCCGGACGGCCGACGGGTGCGATGGCCCAAAAAGGGGAATACCCTTGCACTTGAAACAAATGTTAGCATTAGGATGGAATGCCAATGCAGAATATTACATCATTTTCAATGCCTGACAATTTTACTTGTTGTCCATTTTTTTTTGTAATCATACCTTGCTTGGTGTTTTAAGCTTGACACTCTCCAACTCATACCTCTTACACCGAATTATGCCACTACATCCTCGCTCTCACCATTCTTCAGAAGAACCATATTTGTAATGACGCAGGAATTCAGGTATAAAGTCAAAAAATTATTGCGCGGGCGGCATGTCGCGAAATTCGTTGAGTGGCGGGTCAAATTTGCACCCCCCCCCCCCAGTTAATAATACATGTAGGGTTAACAACAATTACTCTTATCTTTGCAATTACAAAGACAAAGAGGTAAAAAAAGGGTTATCATCAAGGTTTGATTCAGGTTAAAGTCGAAGTGCATAGATTATAGAATTAGGGTCTAGAGTTTGCGGTCAGGTTCAACATTAACAATCAAGGCCACACAGAGCAATTGTTCACATAAGCATGTCACTCATTCCAAACTACAGAATATTTCTTCATTGTCATTGTCAAGATGGTGCAGAATTATGAATTTTCTTGATTTTTTATAGATAAAAAATACTGGGGACACTCAAATTCATTTCATTTAGATTTTTTTTCCAGACCATAGACCCGCCTCTCAAGCGACTTAAATTAAATTAATTATCCTATCAGCTAAAATTGCCTCTTGCTGCGCGCATTCCAGTAGAAATCATGTTTCAGGCGTACATTCTTTTAACATTGTTCCAGCCATTATTCTTGGGCATACCATAATGCCTCTCAAACAAACCCTTCAATTTGTTGCGGACTTGAAAAAAAAGGTGTCTTACAAGCTAACAAAATGATTATCCTGATTGAAGACAATGGACAAGATCCATGGAACCCAATGCTTTTTATGCAAAATCAAAACTGTTTTCAAACAGTCACTGTTAACCAAAGATAAATGTACATCCTTCAATTTAATGTTACAAAACACTCAATATTCAAAGGTTAAAGGGTCCTGCTTTTATGAGATTTAAGTGAGCTGCATGGACTAGCGAGAGTTATCCAATGCTATGGCGTAACATCATCGATAAAAGTCAGGCCACTGAAAGTGCTGAGCAACCTGATCAGAAGCCTCCTCGATCGAAATTAGTGCACTAAAAATGCCACTCAGACACCGGAAATTTCGACGCGATTGATTGCCAGTGGGTGTCAGGGCCATTCATCTTTGAAATTTAGATTAACAGCCGTGCTGTCTGGATGAACCTCACCAGTATGCTTAATCCAGAAACAACACTGGAAATAGGGCTTGCAAATATTAGAAATGGCTTGTTCTGCAAGCGAGTTGGATAATATTGGCCATTTTGTCCTGGCTTCAGCATGGGCATTTGTGTTTACCTTATGTTTTGTTGAGTGGAGTTTGAGCATGCGCATCTAATGACAGTGGTGATTTTTTTACTGTATTGCCCATTTGTCCCATCTACTTGCCCAATTTTTGCCTACCTAACATTGTTGTACCCCTTTCACATAGAAACCGAGTAGGTTATAAATTTGAAATTCAAATAGAAGTCTGGAATAACTTTCAAAATTTACTTTTTACTGAATATGTGACACTAAAAATGAAATTGAGCAAGAATTTCGTATGTAAGAAACTTTATGGAATTTTTACACATTTCAATAAAACTGAACTGGCTTTGTTAAGAATACTCTTTCACAAGTTTTCACCCTTTTAAAAGAATTTACAGTGAGTAAATGTTATCCTTCTTGTCACATTTACCTAGAAAATATATGATTTGCCTATTCCTGTTGACACATTTTTTCTTGAATTATCCAACAAACAGAAAATTTTCAAAATAATTTAATAGTTTACCAAACTTTTGGCGAATTTGGAGACCATATCTGATCAAAGTGATGTTCATACGATGATCAAACTTGACAGATCATAATATGAAACCCTCAATTGTGTATGAAAAAAGACATGTATTTATTAGGCTTTAAACAAGACAAGTTTAGTAACAGACCAGAGTGTAGAAGAAAGAATAGTAATTATCTAATGCAATGAGAAATGTACAAACATCACTGATGGCAATGAGCCAATAATGTCAAAAGCCTTAGAAATGAGTTATTTAAATTTAATTTGCTAAACAATCGTGACATTTGAATTTTCAGCATTCTGCAGATCATCTATATTCCCATGTTTTGTCTGCAGCGATTATGCGTCATGAAAAATCACATTTAACATTACAAAAACAACAACAAACAGCCAAAACACAAAAAAATAGTAACAGAATCTCCAGACGCCATTATCAAAGTATGAGAAATCAGATTAAATTCTGTCGCCGGATTTTTTTAAAGTCATGTTCTAGGAGTAAATCATCGGGTGAGTAATTTCCATCCTCTTGATGTATGCTACATGTATTTCTACGATGAAAAGTATCTCGTAAGAAGAATATATCATGTTAATTTTCTAAACAAGTTAACAATACAAAACAAAATTTTGTCCTCAAGAGCGCATTAAAGATTAACATATCATTTGCTTTGGCTCAGAAATATCACCTTAAATGATATGCCTTTTTTTTTTTAATGAGTAAATTTCAGTGTTTTTTACACGCCAGCTAGATATTTGGATTCGAAGTTCTGGTTGCTTAATATCGCATGAGACATGTATTTGTCATTAATGTTAATGTACACACTTTATTTCAGCACCACAGTTAAACTGTAAATAGGCATTAAGAACTTAATGCAAATCCGAATATTGATCCAGTAAGTAATGGACATTACTTTTAAATGGCAAAAAACAAATATTTTACCATGTCATGAATACTAAGCATGTTGGTACTTTAATTTACGGAATTATTCCCTTTTTTCAAAAAAAGGTCCTTTCAAATGATTGTTTGATGTTCTATCCTGGTAGTTAAACTTTTTTTTATAGATATAACCAAAATATTACAGGCACTGCTTATGAGATTGCATTTATCAATTTCAAAACAGAATACAGGTATTAGTCACCAGGAAAGCATTCACCAGCAGCCTGCCATGTGAATTCAGGGTATGTCTCATGATTATATGCCAAGATTGCTAGGCCTCTTTTCGTCTTCCCCCCCTCACCCCCTCCCTCCTCCCCCCTCCCCCAACATAAAGTTGTACATGTATGCAACAAAGTTACATTGAAACAGCAGCCGATGGGAAGAAGTCTTGTTATTTGGAAATTTAACAACCATTAAGGCCTTCATGGTCAAATGTTTAGTACTTTTTATAACAATCACCGTCAGTACTTAGCAGGGTTGGTGGTGCTCGAGAGTGTTCGGTCTCGAGACATGGTCTCAGAGACAGTGTTTAATATGTTGATCTCGTGTCTCGTCTCGGTCCTCGAATGCTAATTTACTTGTCTCGCCCCTCTCAGTCTCGACAGAAATGTCTTGGTTCTCGTGAGACATCGATGAGACGTGCAAAAAAACAGCTCAATTTTGACAGTTATTTTTAGGATTCTCGCTGCTTTCCACCGATTCATATAGCATGCCAATGAAATAACATTGTGTTTCGTGATTAAATCCGACCTTTAGCCGATAGAAAGAGAAGAGATTAAGAGTTGGAATTGCGGACTTACCTTGAAAGTACAGTCTATTAGATTGTTTTAGAACAAACAGAGCATGACCAACTGCAACGCACGTAAACTACAACACTTATGTGCGGCCTTTTGTGTCACGTTCCTCATGGATTTCAGAATTGACGGCGACCGGGCTCGCTGGCTGCACTAGCTGCCGAGCAGCAAAGGGTGTGGTTGTGTTCGACTTTCGTGCTGGGGACCGCGGGTTGAGTTCTGACCAGAGTTGGGTGTCTCGAGACATTCTCTGGTCTCAAACATGTCTGTGGACAGTGTTTGTGTGTCTCGTGTCTCTGTTCTCGATCTCGAATGCTAAATTGTCTCGTCTCGGTCTTGTCTCGTCTGAAACTGTCTCGCGACCCCAACACTGGGACTTCAGTGTCACAGAGGAATTTTGTTGGTTAAGCTTTGACTGCGGATTAAATCTTGTTTTCAGGGATCAGCATAATTCGAATAGTGGTAAATGAATGCTTCGTTTCCACAAGAAAACAAATTCAAGACAATCCTTCCAGTCCAAGGAGATCACTCCACTGGCTGTATTTATATTGTTGTTCAACCTATTTGGTTCTTGCGTCATTCTTTGACCTTTCTTCCTAGTCATGTCAAAGCCTGTTCCAAATCGCTAATAATGTCACGGGGAAAGAACATCGCAGGTACCTAACTAAATTTCAAGAAGCAGCGGGAGACCACACAGAGGAGGTACGAGGAGACCAGCAGTTAGAGAAGACATTTGACCTCGTTGGTCACGCCAAGCTCGTCTCAAGAGGAAAGCAATCTACTCGATGTTCAACTCATGATGTGTCCCTTACACAGCGTGCATTACTATTTGATGTAGTCTCGCTATAATCAACTCTTACACTGCAAAATTTGCACCCACTGCACTCTCAGTGCCACGCAAATTTGCATTTCACGCTTCAAACATTAAAGTGGAATACTGGTAGCTCCGCAAACTTGGGCTGAAACTACTCTAGAATCAAGTCAAACTATGCCAGGATTATCCTGTGCAAAAACTTGTAGTCAAACGTTGACTCCCTTCTAGAATAACTAATGTGTATTGTCCTCTGTGGCAGCCGCAAACCTGCCTGTGTGGCTTTCTATTGGGTCTTATGTTTTAATCATCTGGAAAAAATAAAATACTAGTATGTTCATGCTTGAGTTTCCTTAGGTAAACCATAATTACAGACAAATCCTTCCAGCTGGGAATCCACACCAGTTAGTGTACTGAGTTGGATATATATTTCAACTCAGTTTGGTTCTTGAGGCAATTTTCAAGCTGTTCCCAATGATGTCATAAACCTTTAACTGCCTACTGAGCCATCCTTAAAAATTAACAGAATAAGAACTAGTCTCAAAGGCACCGTATAACAATAATTACTTCCATTTTAACAAGTGTGAGCTACACAATTCCCCGTGCTTGTGTCTTTGAAAAGGTCTAAAAATGAAGCCCTGAAAAATTTACAGTTCAAAATGATCATTAAGTGCTTCAAAAAAGTAAAATTCATTGAGAGTCCATTCCCGTTTTCCCCCATAGACTGATGTGTTGCAGAATTTTCATCGGCCGAGAATAATTCATATGCCAATTTTTATCTGTACATATTTTACAAGTGACAGCAAAACTGTCTAAACTTTTGTGTTCTAGGGTGTTTATTTGTCCATTCAAACACTGTCAGATATGTCAGATAGCAAAGTTTGACAATTTTTTAAACGGGTCTTCCACAATGTTATATAGTGTCTTTCAAGGGAAAGAGCAGGATTGGAAAAAGTCTGTATTTTGGAATAACACTACTTTAGAATCAAGTACATTGATCAAGGCATTAATTTCATGGTCAAATGTTTAATACAATCACCATCAGTTCTCATTGTGACAAGCAAATTTGTTGTGTATCTTTTAAAGGTATGAGATCAAATTCTATCAGGGCACCAGAATAATTCACTACTGGTAAAATGAATGCTTTTTTTTCTCCACAAGTAAACAAATCCAAGACAAATCATTCTAGCCAGGAGATACACTCCAGCTGATGTATACTTTGGTATATGGCATATGCTTCAACCAGTTTGGAATTTGAGGCATATGCTTCAACCAGTTTGGAATTTGAGGCATTTTTTATGTCTCCCAATCATGTCAATGCCCTTTAAAATACATAGGCACATATTCATAAAATGCATCACTGAAGACTTGCAGTGCACACTGCATGAGAGAATGCCTTCGTGGCTTGGTGCTGATCGAAGAGTAAAAACCAACACTTTTACCTTTACCACAACTGTGAAAGTAAAATACCAGGTCTGTTTCCATTGCATTGTGGGCAACATCAGTGCCTCCATTATATATACTCGTGTGTTAAAAGAGGGCAGTGTTCCACTCTGTCCTAACAGTGAACCTTTAGTATTTTTTTCTCTTTCTCTTGGGGGGAATATGTCACATTGTGCGACACACTGACATAAAAGTCCAACTCCCCACAAAAGGTACAGTATTAACTCTTTGTGCACTGGGCCATGAACCCCTGTGTGCTGAATTATTTCAAGGAGGGCTCAGTAGCAGTTAATGTTTGAGCGTGAAATGCAAAGTTTGCGTGGCACCAAGAGTGCATGGGTGCAAATTTTTCAGTGTAACAGTTGATTATATGCACGACTACATAAATATATGCATGCTGTCTAACAGATGATTGACATCAAGTAGACTTGTCTTTCTCTTGAGAACGAGGCTTGACTGACCAACAGGTCAACGTCCTCTCTATCTATCTGTCTCTCTCCATCTCTCTCTGTGTCTCCCTCTCTCCCTGAAAATTCACTGGCTACCTGAATGCTTTCCCCAAACATCATTAGCTCTTTGGAACAGGGTTTTAACCCTTTGGGGACGACGGGCTTGTGCAGAAGTTCAGTACATCTCACACCCATAGACGATTTTCTCCATTTATACTAGTTAGAATTAGAAATATGTATTTTATGGCACAGAAGCATTGGGGCCATACAACCTTCAGATTGAGTGAAAAGGTTATCATATTTCCATGGCTCCTGTGAAAACAATTCCTCTCTGAGTGTGTGATTTACTGGGCTTTTGTACAAACCTGTTGCCTCCAAAGGGTTAAAGGACAGTGACAGGATTGGGAGAAACAAAAATGCCTCTCGAACCAAACTGGTTTAAAGATATACCAAAGATACACCAGCTGGAGTGTATCTCCTGGCTGGAAGAATTTATCTTGAATTTGTTTACTTAAGCCGAATCAAGCATGAACATACTAGCATTTTTTTCTCTCGAGCCCCGATATAAATAGATCTCACAGAAAGCTACACAACAGATTTGTCTGTCACAAGGCATACTGAAGGAAGTTATTTTCAAACGAGCCAACATTTGACTATGTACAACATTTTCACAATAGAATCCTTGCATAGGTTACTTGATTCTAGAATAGTTTCATCCCAAGCTGAGGAATACCCCCAATCATGTCATTCACCTGTAACATTTGGGATGTTGATGAAATTGCATTATCTGCTGCATGCACATCACAACTTTTTATTGTTGGGGTAGGGAGATAGGGTGAGGGGGAAGGGAGAGAGGACTCCAATCTCAGCATATAATCATGAGCATACCCTGAATCATACAGTTGCTGTGATTTGTCCTTGTTCTGATGCCTGTATTCTGGTATGAAATTGAAATGCATCTCACAAGTAGTGTTAAGTAGTATTAAGTGCTTTGGTTATTTCCAAAACCGGTTTACAATGAAAAATGGTCAAACAATATTTGAAAGGACCTTTTTTTTTGAAAAAAGGGGAATTATTCCCTGAAATTAAAGTACCAACATGTTAGTATTCATGACATGGTAAAATATTATTTTTGCTTTAAAAGTAATGTCCATTACTTACTGATCAATATTCGGAATTTGCATTAAGTTTTAATGCCCTATTTCACAGTTACTGTGGGTGGAATAAAGTGTGTACATTAACATTAATGACAAATACATGTCTCATGGATATTAAGCAACAGAACTTGAATCCAAATATCTAGCGGGTGTAAAAAAAATTGAAATTTACTATTTAAAAAAAAAAAATAGTCATTTAAGATATTTTCTGAGCAAAGCAAATGATATGTAATCTTTAATCCTCTTGAGGACCAAATTTTTGTTTTGTATTGTTAACTTGTTTAGAAAATTAACATGATTTCTTCTTACAAGACTACTTTCATCTAGAAAATACATGTACATACATCAAGAGGATGGAAATTACTCAACCTGATTTACTCCTAGAACATTGACATTTAAGAAAAATCTGGGACAAATTGTAATCAGATTTCTCCTTTGATAATGGGTCTGGATTCATTACTATTTTTTTGTGTTTTGCTGTTGTTGTTGTTTTGTATGTTAAATGTTATTATTCATAACCATAATCGCTGCAGACAAACATGGTGAATATAGATGATCTCCATGTGAAAATTCAAATCACAATTGTTAGCAATTAAAATGTAAATAACTCATTTCTAACTTTTGCATTATTGCTCATTGCATCAGTGATGTTGTACATTTCTCATGCATTAGATAATTACTATTTTCTTTCTACACTCTGTCTGTACTAATTGTCTGTTGTTTAAAAAAGCAATAAAACTGTATTTTTTCATACACAATGAGGCTTCAATTTATGATTTGTCAGTTTGATCATGTATGAACAATTTGATCAATATGTCTCCAAATTCGCAAAAGTTTGGTAAACTTATTAAAATTATTTTGAAAATTTCTGTTGTTGATAATTCAAGAAAAATGTGTGCAAAATATAGCAAAATCATCATCATTTTCCTAGGTAAATGTGACAAAAGGATAAATTTACCTCATGTAAATTCTTTTAAAAGGGTGAAACTTGTGAAGATATTCTTAACAAAGCCAGTTCAGTTTTATGAAATGTGTAAATTCCAAAGTTTTCTTACCATCGAATTTTGCTCAATTTCATTTTTAGTGTCACATATTCAGTAAAAAGTAAATTGAAATTATCCAGACTTCTATTTGAATTTTCAAATTTATAACCTACTCGGTTCTATCGGAAAGGGGTACAACAATGTAGGTACAAATTGGGCAGTGATGGCAAATGGGCAATACAGTATAAAAAAAAATCACCACTGTCTAGATGCATGCCTCAACTCCACTCCAAAAACATAAGGTAAACAAAAATGGCCATGTGAACCAGGCAAAAATGGCCAATAATTATCCAAACTATTTGAAGAACAAGCCATTTCAAATATTTCAAGCCCTATTTCCATGTGTTCTGGATTTAACATCTATTCATCCAGCAGCACGGCTGTTATCTAAATTTCAAAGAATGAATGGCCCTGACACCACTGGCAATCAATCCTGATTTAACAAATTTCCGGTGTCTGAGTGGCATTTTAGTGGCACTAATTTCGATCGAGGAGGCTCTGATCAGTTGCTCAGCACTTTCAGTGCCTGACTTTATCGTGATGTTACCATACATGGATAACTCTCCTAGTCCATCAGCTGAGCTTAAATCTCATAAAAGCACCCTTTAACCCTTTGAATATTGAGTGTTTGTAACATTAAATTGAACATGTACATTTATCTTTGGTTAACTGTAAACTACACTAACTGGTGTGGATCTCCCAGCTGGAAGGATTTGTCTGTAATTTGTTTACTTAAGGAGAATCAAGCATGAACATACTAGTATTTTATTTTTTTCCAGGATGATAAAAATAAGACCCATAGAAAGCCACACAGCAGGTTTGCCTGCCACAAGGGACAATACACATTAGTTATTCTAGAATGAGTCAACGTTTGACTACAAGTTTTTCACAGGATAATCCTGGCATAGTTTACTTGATTCTAGAGTAGTTTCAGCCCAAGTTGCGGACTACCCCCAATCATGTCATTCACCTTTAATGTTTGAGCGTGAAATGCAAAGTTTGCGTGGCACTGAGAGTGCATGGGTGCAAATTTTGCAGTGTAAGAGTTGATTATATGCGAGACTACATAAATATATGCACGCTGTCTAACACATGATTGACATCGAGTAGACTTGCTTTCTCTTGAGAACGAGGCTTGGCTGACCAACAGGTCAATGTCCTCTCTATCTGTCTCTCTCTACCTCTCTGTGTGTCTCCCGCCTCTTCTTGAAAATTTATTAGCTACCTGGATGTTCTTTCCCCTGACATTATTAGCGATTTGGAACAGGGCTTTGACATGACTAGGAGAAGTCAAAGATGCCCAAAGAACCAAATAGGTTGAAACAACAATATATACACCAGCTGGAGTGTATCTCCTTGCTGGAAGGATTTGTCTTGAATTTGGTTTCTTGTGGAGAACGAAGCATTCATTTACCACTATTGAATTATGCTGATGCCCTGAAAAAAATTTATCCCATACAAAGCTACACAACAAATTCGCCTGTGACACTAAGTACCAGTGTTGGGTCCGAGACAGTTTCAGCCGAGACAAGACCGAGACGAGACAATTAGCATTCGAGATCGAGAACGAGACACGAGACACACAAACACTGTCCCCAGACATGTCTTGAGACCGAGACATGTCTCGAGACACCCAACTCTGGTCAGAACTCAACCGCGGTCCCAGCACGACAGTCGAACACAACACACCCTTGCTGCTCGCAGCTAGTGCAGCCAGCGAGCCCGGTCGGCCGTCAATTCTGAAATCCATGAGGACCGTGACACAAAAGCCGCACATAGTGTTGTAGTTTACTGCGTTGAGTTTGGTATGTTGTTTGTTCTACAATCTATAGACTGTATTTCAAGGTATCCAATTCCAACTCTTAATCTCTTCTCTTTCTACGCCTAAAATCCCGGATTTAAATCACGAAACAAATGTGTATTTCATGGCCATGCTATAGATCGGGTGGAAAGCAGCGAGAATCTAAAAATAACTTGTCAAAATTGAGCTGTTTTTCACGTCTCATCGATGTCTCGGCCTACGAGACCAAGACATTTCTGTCGAGACTGAGACCGAGACAAGACAATTAGCATTCGAGACCGAGACGAGACACGAGACACATATTAAACACTGTCTCGAGACATGTCTCGAGACCGAGACACGTCTCGAGACACCCAACCCTGCTAAGTACTGACGGTGATTGTTTAAAAAGTACTAAACATTTGACCATGAAAGCCTTAAATGGTTTTATTCCAAATAAAAGACTTCTTCCCATCCTGCTGTTTCAATGTAACTTTGTTGCATACATGTCACAACTTTATGTTTGGGGGAGGGGGGTAGGAGGGAGGGGGTGAGGGGGGAAGAGAAAGAGGCCTACAATCTTGGCATATAATCATGAGCATACCCTGAATCACACAGGCGCTGTGAATCTTCCTGGTTCTAATACCTGTATTCTGTTTTGAAATTGAAAATGCATCTCATAAGCAGTGCTGTATTATTTTGGTTATATCTATAAAAAAAAGTTTAAACTACCAGGATAAACAGTCAAACAATATTTGAAAGCACCTTTTTTCTGAAAAAGGGAATAATTCCCTGAAATAAAAGTATGAACATATTAGTATTCATGACATGGTAAAATATTGTTTTTTGATTTAAAAGTAATGTCCATTACTTACTGATCAATATTCGGAACTTGCATTAAGTCTTAATGCCCTATTTCACAGGTACTGTGGGTGGAATAAAGTGTGTACATTAACATTAATGACAAATACATGTCTCATGGATATTAAGCAACAGAACTTGAATCCAAATATTTAGCGGGTGTAAAAAACCTGAAATTTACCACTTAAAAAAAAAAAGCCAAATAGTCATTTAAGGTATTTTCTGAGCAAAGCAAATGATATTTAATCTTTAATCCTCTTGAGGACAAAATTTTTGTTTTGTATTGTTAACTTGTTTCGAAAATTAACATAATTACTTCTTACGAGACTACTTTCATCTAGAAATACATGTACATACATCAAGAGGATGGAAATTACTCAACCTGATTTACTCCTAGAACACTGACGTTTAAAAAAAATCCGGGACAAATTATAATCTGATTTCTCCTTTGATAATGGGTCTGGATTCATTACTATTTTTTTGTGTTTTGCTGTTGTTGTTTTTTTGTATGTTAAATGCTATTATTCATAACCATAATCGCTGCAGACAAACATGGTGAATATAGATGATCTCAATGTGAAAATTCAAATCACAGTTGTTAGCAATTAAAGTGTAAATAACTCATTTCTAACTTTTGCATTATTGCTCATTGCATCAGTGATGTTGTACATTTCTCATGCATTAGATAATTACTACTTTCTTTCTACACTCTGTCTGTACTACTTGTCTTGTCCTAATAAAAATGTCTTTTTTCATACACAATGAGGCTTTCATTTTATGATCTGTCAATTTGATCATGTATGAACAATTTGATCAATATGTCTCCAAATTCGCAAAAGTTTGGTAAACTTATTAAAATTATTTTGAAAATTTCTGTTGTTGATAATTCAAGAAAAATGTGTACAAAATATAGCAAAATCATAATTTTCCTTGGTAAATGTGACAGAAGGATAAATTTACCTCATGTAAATTCTTTTAAAAGGGTGAAACTTGTGAAGATATTCTTAACAAAGCCAGTTCACTTTTATGAAATGTGTAAAATTCCATAGTTTTCTTACCATCCAATTTTGCTCAATTTCATTTTTAGTGTCACATATTCAGTAAAAAGTAAATTGAAATTATCCAGACTTCTATTTGAATTTTCAAATTTATAACCTACTCGGTTCTATCTGAAAGGGGTACAACAATGTTGGTACAAATTGGGCAGTGATGGCAAATGGGCAATACAGTATAAAAAAAAATCACCACTGTCTAGATGCATGCCTCAACTCCACTCCAAAAACATAAGGTAAACAAAAATGCCCATGTGAACCAGGCAAAAATGGCCAATAATTATCCAAACTCCTTGCAGAACAAGCCATTTCTAATATTTCAAGCCCTATTTCCATGTTGTTCTGGATTTAACATCTTATTCATCCAGCAGCACGGCTGTTATCTAAATTTCAAAGAATGAATGGCCCTGACACCACTGGCAATCAATCCCGATTTAACAAATTTCCGGTGTCTGAGTGGCATTTTAGTGGCACTAATTTCGATCGAGGAGGCTCTGATCAGTTGCTCAGCACTTTCAGTGCCTGACTTTATCGTGATGTTACCATACATGGATAACTCTCCTAGTCCATCAGCTGAGCTTAAATCTCATAAAAGCACCCTTTAACCCTTTGAATATTGAGTGTTTGTAACATTAAATTGAACATGTACATTTATCTTTGGTTAACCTGTTGAACAGTTTGATTTTGCCATAAAAAGCATTTTCCATGGATCTTGTCCATTGTCTTCATCAGGATAATCATTTTGTTACTTGTAAGACACCTTTTTTTCAAGTCCACACAAATTGAAGGTTTGTTTGAAGCATATTATGCCCAAGAATAATGGCTGGAACAATGTAAAGAATGTACCTGAAACATGATTTCTACTGGAAATGCGCCACACAATTTTGCTGATGGATAATTTAATTTAATTTAAGTCCTTGAGAGGGGGTCTATTGCTGGAAAAAAATCTAAATGAAATTGAATTTGAGTGTCCAAGTATTTTTTATCTATAAAAAAATCAAGAAAATTCATAATTCTGCACCATCTTGACATGACAATGAGAATATTCTGTAGTTTGGAATGAGTGACATGCTTCATGGTGACAATTGCTCTGGTGCCTGATGTTAATGTTGAACCTGACCCAAACTCTAACCCTAATCTAAATCTACACTTCACTTTAGCCTGAATCAAAAACCTTGATGATAACCCTTTCTCTACCTCTTTGTCTTTGTAATTGCAAGATAAGAGTAATTGTTGTTAACCCTACATGTATATTAACTGGGGGGGGGGTCAATTTGACCCCCACTCGACGAATTTCGCGACCATGCCGCCGCGCAAAATTTTTTGACTTTTATACTGAATTCCTGCGTCAGTTACAAATATGGTTCTTCTGAAGAATGGTGAAGACAAATTATGCATTAACTTCCTTATAAACAATGATAGGTCATGATATATCAAGCTTAACAACACCAAGCAAGTATGATTATAAAAAAAATGGACAACAAGTAAAATTGTCACCTTGAAAATGATGTATATTCTGCATTTGCATTCCATCCTAATGCTAACATTTGTTCTGAAGTCAAGGGTATTCCCCCTTTTTGCATCCACCCGTCGCCGCTACCCTCCTTGCCTCCGTACCCGTAAAGATAACTATCATCCTCATCATCACTGTATAAATCAAAGTACTCCCACGCGTTGTCCAGGTTCGGTCGCGCTGCGGTCACCACCTTCACGGTTTTCTTCAACACGCGAATGACGATCCACGCTAAGACACAATGCCACACGAAGATGATGAACACTGTGAGGCCGACACCCTCTTCGCGCCGCCACTCCCGTCCGGTCATACTAAGCGTGCATCCAATCTGCACAAGCCACGTTCCCTGCACGATTGAGCACCCGCATCGCAGCCACGACAGCTGTTCCATCTCCGGTATTAATAGCTCCCCCACCACGAGCAACGCAGAGAAGTATATGAGCGTACACAGCGGGGTATACATGCTCTTGTCCGTACCTGGAGGTAGGTGTTTGAGGTGGGCAGCCACGATGGCATATTCGCTGAGGAACGCGAGGAGAAGACACGGTTTTAACCACACACGCATCCAATTTGCATACAAGTCGCACGAAAACAACACGGCGCTGTACAGCGCGTACGGTAACCAGATTATCCACACAAACCACCGAATGCCGCCGTCTTTCGTTTTGGCTTTCTCGAAATTTAGCATCGCCTCGAATATGAGAACCGTCGCGACACCGGTTCCCACCATGACGGCTTCTATCCACGTCCTTTTGAAGCACTGCTCTATCATCACACTTTCCATTTCCTCGTCGGTTTCAGATTTATCCCTGTATCGCGTAAACTTGTAGTAGCTCTGCTTAAACGTCCAGCCCAGCGAGACGAAAAATAGGAATGAGCCGAACACTGTAAAGTCTTGCCACGTAACGGCCATGTTTTAGGTTTGAGTTGTTTTCCAGGTTGCTGATCACGGAAGGTAGTACTACCATAACGTCAAGAGGTGTTCATGATCTGCACAAAGCAGAAAGGACAAAAAACATATTACAATAAGACATAAAATGAGCAGTAAACTACTTAATATCTACTTTTATATCATTGTGTTCTCACTTGGCACATCTAAAAAAAAAAAAGGGTTCATCAAATAAATGAACTCATATCATATAATATAAATCATTTGTTAATTGTTGTTATAACAAATTAATAAATGAAGGATTCGCAGAGAGAATTAATGGTCTTACATAACTTTTTGCTGCACTTTCTTTATACAACTACATGTAGCTTCATCGGCGCTTCGCGCCGATGAAGCTGCACTACGCACCTCGTTCACACATTTTTTTTTTGGGGGGGGGGGACCCCATGCATATCCTCCCAATCTCCCAATATAGTCGCCAAATCCGCCAACCCCCTCCCCAGCCCCTTATCCCGTTGTATCCCTCTTGTATTGCCCCTCTAATTCTTCCTCATATTCCCCTTGTTTTTTCTACTTATTCGCCGATGTTTTCCCCTTATTCCCCTAATTGCCCCATTATTCCTCCCCAAATCCCCTTTTAATTCTCCCCTTATCCCACTCTAATTCCCCCATATATCCCCTCCAAATCCTCTACTTATTCCACCTAGCTCTAGCTTATTCCCTTCTATTCCCTCTCCTATTCCTCTCTCTTATCCCACCGCAACGTGCATGTCTTCAAATCAATATCTATGAAGTATAAATCATTTTTAAAATCATGTATTCAAATAATCTATTCATGGTTATTGTCATTTCCCCTGTAGCTATCTCCTATACCGGTACGTTTGACTGAAATACGGTAGAGGATTTCCTCTTACGATCAGTAGTTTTCCTTACGACCTTAATGATACTTCTGAATAGTCAATTCCTGTAGTTATTCCCTAACCCCCTCAGCTGACCGACGATGTCAACATTGTTAAAAAGGAGAAGACCCGAATATTAAGGAGATTCTACCCCTTATAACCAGTGGCATAGCTAGGATTTTTCAGCAGGGGGTACTGGGGGACCTTTAAATTTTGTAGGGGGCACAAATTTGGAGGGTGCATACACATCATTACACAAATCCTTTTTTTTTCCGGACACACCAGTCGCCGAAAACTCGCTCAGCGCGGAGGGGGGGGGGGTAGGTGACGAGTTTTTTCTCGATCCAGGTTCACAATTTCCCGGTCACGTCACCGCCGAAACGTTGCTATATACGACTACATTTTGCCGTTTGCTAGCCTAGAGAAATTCAACATTTATTTCATGTTCCCCCGTCACGTCACCCGCTGAAAAGTTACTATGCACGACTACATTTTGCCGTCTGCTAAAGAAAAATCAACATCTATTTTATGTTTTTTTTTAGTTACTTGTTTCAAACACCCCCTTTATTCCCTCTCCTATCCCTCTCTCTTATCACACCGCAACGTGCATGTCTTCAAATCAATATGTATGAAGTATAAATCATTTGTAAATCATGTATTCAAATCATCTATCCATGATTATTGAAATACGGTAGAGAAGTATAAGTACAGTAGTTTTCCCTACGACCTTAATGATACTTCTGAATAATCAATCCCTGTCGTTATCCCCTAGCCCCCTCAGCTGACCGACGATGTCAACATTGTTAAAAAGGAGAAAGACCCGCATATTAGGCTAAGGAAATTCTATCGGTCAACACCTGGATCTATCCCTTCCATCCACACTCTCCACTAACTAAACTATTCAATGACAATGCTTAGACACCCCTTACAACCAGTGGCGTAGATATGATTTTTTTTTCAGCATGGGGGTACTGGGGGGATCTTGAAATTTTGTAGGGGCACCAAAATATTTTTGGGGGGATGCAAACACATCATTACACAAATCCTTGGTCTACTTTTTTTCGGACACACCAGTCGCCGAAAACTCGCTCAGTGCGGGGG
>JZLH01S0620541.1:13076-25440 GCA_001188425.1 Eucidaris tribuloides | reverse complement strand
GATTACTGAACTTCGATAGTTAAGCAAAAACGTACGCATACATCCAGAACGTGCATGCAATGAAATCGTGGCTTATGGAGCAGAACTTAACCGCGCAGAGCACAAGTGCCAAATATTGTACACATTAATGATCTGATATCAAACTATGGATTAATTCACAGCTAGACAACTGTATTGCAAGTTATTTGTAGTGTATCTAATCAGTGTCTCAAAAAAATTGTCAAGTGAAAACCGCCCTCTTGGCAATCAGAAAATTCTCTTGTGACATGATGTTTACGTCAAAGTGAATGTCATAGTCTTAGCTTCAAATACCGTTAGTTTTGTTTAATTTCCTTGTCTTAATCTTGAGATGTGTTAATAAAGAAAGGGTAAAATCGCGATTGTACCACTTTACCGACAGCCCCGAGTAAAAGTGACGCAATGTTGATTCCACCCTTTTGTGTTGACAACATATCTCGAGATTAAACACCAAATTGAACAGAACAATAGCATTTGAAAGCTAAAACGTTGCCCTGACGGTGATGTAAGCATAATGTCAGCGAGAGTATTGTCTAATTGCCAAGAAGGGCGCTTTACTTGCAGAATTTTTGAGACATGCTGCAGCACGTCTCAAAAAATTGTCAAGTGAAAAGCGCCCGTCTTTGATAGTTGGAAAATACTTGCTGTCATATGTTTACGTCAACACAAGGCAAAGTCTAGCTTCAAATGCTGTTTGTTCTGTTCAATTTGCTTGTTGATCACGAGATATCTTGTAAACAACTAAAGGTGGAACCCAACTGTGCACTCTGTACGGATGAGGCCTGATGCTATATTGACTGCAGTAAAAGTGCACATTTGTGATTTTACCTTTTCGTTGTTAACTGAACATATCTCGGATTAAAACAGGCAAACTGAACAGAACAAACGGCATTTGAAAGCCAAGACTGTCCTTGATGTTGATGTAAGCATGACGTCACCAAAATGTTCTTCTCATTACCTAAGAGGGCGCTTTTGACTTGCACAATTATTTTTGAGACACACTGTAGTTGTACACAAATTTGATTTTTAGGGTATTGTACACTTTACCGCATTGAAGAGGGTTTGATTTGCTTTAATGTGCACTTTTCCCATAGACCTTAGAGATGAGGATATATTGTGTCTAGTCTTCAATGGTTAAAGGATTCAGTTGTGGTGGTCAAATTTGTGCCAGTGACATTTAAGAGTTTAATTACAATGCAAATGAAGTACAGTAATTACAGAAATATTGAGCATATGGCTGCAGAAAGGATAACCACATTGCACTTATTACTGCACACAATAAAATGTCTCTCAGATGTAATAGATATTCAACCAAGGATTTAAAGGAATGCAGTTGTTAAGCCAACTATAGATAATCTTTCTACAGCTCCACTAATTATTACGCCATTATGAGTACGGGTGACCGACAGCGTGAATACTATCTGCAAAACAGCTGACCTGTTCGCATCAGTGTATACTGATAGTCAATTTGATTTTACACGGACTTATATTCAGAGTAGAATGAGTTCATGTCCAGTCAGGGTAATGTAGCATTCATACACGTAGTGATACGAGGGAGGTATAGTTGTATCTGCCTGCTCATAATTTAAAAAAAAAAATAAAAATAATGATCGATTCTTAGAATTGTTGAGGATGTCTGGTCGTGCGATACTTATTTAATAGGGCAGTTTCACCCGACGTCAAGTTCGTTTGAAAAAAGCAGAAAATAGAGAAACAATTAATGAAAGTGGAGACAGATCCACAGAAAAATAAAAGAGTTACAAAGTTTCAAGTTTTAATTGTGACAATCACATGCGAGCAGGCGATCCCACATGAACATTTTCACAGTATATTGATGTCAAATTATAATTCCATAAATTGTCATCTTTTAAGGTTCATGATATTGAATGGGAGTTTTTTCCCTGGAAGCCTGTAATGAATAATGTGGCTGATTATATATTGAATGCACAGGTAAATGTTTTTATATTTGCTAAGAAAATCACTTTATGGAATTATATACATATGACGGAGGGCTGCTCGCTATGTTAACGTCACAGTTTAAAATTGAGCAATTCATGACTCTGTTATTCTTCTTATTCGCCAAAGATATTGAATGTGAGATGATGGTTTCTCGCGTTTTCTGCTTTTTATTAAGAAACAACTTAAGTCAGGGTGACTTTGGCTAAAAGATTGATGAAGATTTTGTGTGCAGGATTGAACAAGCACTGACACCTGCGCTCAACAAGGAGATGCAGTTCAATGTTTCTGGCAAAATCCGAATGCTGTATACATTGTACACTATACATTCGAATATGTCACAGTATCCATTCTTATGACATTGGTAATCATCCGATGCTTGTACAGAAGCGACGTCATTCTGACCTCTCATGCACCTTTTTTCCTCCAGCGTATTAACTTAACCTTCAGTTGACTGCCTTTTTCTCATGAACCACAGTCTGTATCACACTAGGGTTCCTGAAATAATTTAATACTAACTTAAGATTTATTTCTCCAATGTGATCATGTAAATCAGTATATTTATTGAGTAAAAGTCAGGATAAAGCGATTTTGTATTTATTCATTTTTCAAGTGAAACCACGACCAATAAGAATTTGAATCAATCCAGACAACTAAACTTATTTGACTTTTGTTTTAGAACAATGATGTAAATATCAATCTAATTCAGGTTCTTCCATATTTTGTCACATACATTGCGATGATGTCTTTTTTATTATAAGTTTTTTAACAAAATTGATTAAATTGCAATTTAATCATATTTGATCATAAATTCGCCAATTATTAATGGGTCCAATAAAGGGAAACCAACCACAAATTCGTAGATCTCTGATTTGAGTCTAAAACACTGTATTGCTGTAACTAAAGTGCTATCACAGACACTGTATCCATTCTTTATGACATTGGTATTCATTTCTCTGCTTTCAACAAAGGGACATCATTCTCATCACTTTTTTTCCCTCCAGCAATGATAGCTTAAAGTGATAGGCTAACATTGTGGAGCTTCAATTAAAAAACATGTCAATTTGATATCTGAACTACATAGTAGTGTTCATGATGGCCAAATAAACACCTAGAAAAAAAAGTTTGGAAACAGTTACACTGCCAATTGCAAGTTACATGAATAAACAATTAAAACTCCGGCGAGTTAAATAGCGTAGGTGTACAAACAGTAAGTCTATGGAGAAATGGCAGTGTGAAATCGACAACTTACGACTTTCCTTTTTAAAGCAGATAAATAATCATTTTGAATACAATTTTTTCAGGGCGTCACTTAGTACACTACAAGACAATGCGTAGCATGGGGAATCATGTAGCTCAGATTTTTTAACTGTGGTTAAATGTACCAATACACTTTATTCAGTTGACTGCCCTTTTTAACCAATCTGCATCACACTAGGGTGATAGAAATATGTTTGATTTAAATAGATTTATTTTCACTCCAATGGAATACCAAAAAATTAAGCCAATTACATTTATTCGAAATTTTGCATGTAATAAGTAAAACCATGATCATTAAGCTATTTTGAGGCCAATCCACTATCTAACCCACTTAAATCTTTAATATTGTCATTTTGCTTAATTGATTAGCTGTAAACTTCTTCTTTACAAAATGGTGTTATAGTTCAAGAATAACAGTCCTTATGTTACTGCAGCTCTCATTGTATATATTTTTTACGAACACTACAACACAACCACCATTTAGCAGTATTTTAGCATCATGTAATCGGAAGGATCAATTGTTATCATGATTTTTTCTGAAAGCATCTACACAACAAGATAAAAAATGTAGTTAACCATGAAATGAATTAGAAAAGCTAGTCTCACAATTTATAAAGCATTGCTTCTGTTATTACACCAACTAACATTACATGTACCGTTAGGTCTTCTTTAGGATTGTGAAATCAATATACTGTTACGATACTGAACTTCGATAGTTAAGCAAAAACGTACGCATACATCCAGAACGTGCATGCATAGAAATCGGTGCTTATGGAGCAGAACTTAAACGCGCAGAGCACAAGTGCCAAAATATTGTACACATTATGATCTGATTTATCAAAATATGGATTAATTCACAGGCTAAGACAACTGAATTGCAGTTATTTGTAGTGTATTCTAGTTGTACACAAATTTGATTTTTAGGGTATTGGTACACTTTAACCCATTGAAGAGGGTTTGATTTTGCTTTAATGTGCACTTTCTCATAGACCTTGAGATGAGATATATTGTGTCTAGTCTTCAATGGGTTAAAGGATTCAGTTTGTGGTGCAAATTTGTGCCAGTGACATTTAAGAGCTGTAATTACCAACGCAAATGAAGTACAGTAATTACAGAAATTAATTGAGCATAATGGTGTCAGAAAAGGATACCACATTGCACTTATTACTGCACAAAAAATGCCTGCTCAGATGTAATAGAATATTCAACCAAGGAGTTTAATAGGAAGCAGTTGTTAAGCCACTTATGATAATCTTTCTACAGCTCACTAATTATTACGCCAATTATCACGGGTACCACAGCGTGAAATATCTGCAAAACAGCTTGACCTGTCAGCATCAGTGATACTGATAGGTCAATTTGATTTTACAGGATTATATTCAGCAGTAGAATGGTGCATTTTCCAGCAGGTAATGTACATGTTCATACATGTAGTGATACGAGGAGGTATAGTTGTATCTGCCTGCTCATTAATTTAAAAAAAAAATAATAATAATATCATTCTAATTTGGTTTGAGGATGTCTGGTGCGATACTTATTTAAAGGCAAGGTTCACCCTGACGTCAAGTTGGTTTTGAAAAAAACAGAAAAATTAGAGAAACATATTAATGAAAGTTTGGAGAAAATCCACAGAAGAATAACAGAGTCACAAAGTTTTCAAAGTTTTAATTTTGTGACGTCACATGCGACCCCCATACATATATATGATGTGAAATATAAATTCCATAAATTGTCATTTTTTAATGGTTCATGATAATTAAATAGGTTTTTTCGCCCTGGAAGCCTGTATGACATAATGTGTCTGATTATATATTTAATGCACATGTAAAAATAATTTTTTTAATTTCTAAGAAAATTACATTTTATGGAATTTATATCACATGACATATGGCGAGCTGCTCACATGTGACGTCACAAATTAAAAACTTTGAAATTTCATGACTCTATTATTCTTTGGTGGATTTTCGCCGAGCATTAATTAATAAGTTTCTCTCATTTTTCTACTTTTATTAAAGGTACTGGCTAATATTTCCCACAGTTAAAAAAATCTGAGCTACATGATTCCCCATGCTACCAGTATCTTTGATAAGGTCTCAATATGAAGCCCTGAAAAAATTGTATTTTAAAATTATTATTTAGTGCTTTAAAAAAGTGAAAATCGTAAGTTGACCGGATTCACCTGCCCATTTCCTCCCATAGACTTACTGTGTGTACATCTAGGCTATTTTCTACTCGCCCCGAGTATTAATTGTTTATTCATGCATAACTTGCCATTGGCAGTGTAACTTTCCAAACTTTTGTATTCTAGGGTGTTTATTTGTCCATTTGAACACTACTATGTAGCTCAGATATCAAAGTTTGACAATTTTTTAAATTAAAGCTCCACAATGTTAGCCTATCACTTTAAAACCAACTTGATGTCAGGGTGAACTTTGCCTTTAAAGATTGATGAAGATTTTGTCAGATAGACAAACACTGTACCCTGGCCTCAACAAGGAAGCAGCAATTTCTGCAGATCTGTAACTGTGTTATCTGGACATACTGTACATAGGCTGTAAGCTATACATTCTGAATATTGTCACAGTATCCATTCTATGACATTGGTATTCATTCCCATGTCTTCTACTAGAAGGACGTCTTCTACATGTACATGTAGCTCTCATCACCTTTTTCCCTCCAGCATGATAACTTAATTCAGTTGACTGCCCTTTTTCATACCACCTCGGTATCACACTAGGGTTCCTGAAATATTTTAATCTAACTTAAGATTTTTTATTTTCTCCAATGTGATCATGTATATCAGTATATGTTATGAGTAAAGTCAGATTAAAGCGATTTTGTATTTATTCATTTTTGCTGTAATCAAGTGAAACCACGACCAATAAGAATTTGAATCAATCCAACCAACTTTTTATTTGACTTTTGTTTTAAACAAATGATGTAAAATATCAATTTTAATTCATGGTTTCTTCCATTTTTGTCACATGACCAATTTGCGATGTGTCTTTGTTTTTATTATAAGTTTTTATTAACAAAATTGATCTAAATTGCAATTTAATCATAACTTTATATAAATCGGCCAATTTTAATGGGTCCCATAAAGGGAAAACCAACAAGCAAATTATGTAGATCTCTGATTTGTGTCTAAACTGTATTCTGTAACTAAATGCTATCACAGACACTGTATCCATTCTATGACATTGGTATTCATTTTTATGCCTTCTACGAAAAGGACGTCACTTCTCATCACCCTTTTCCCTCCAGCATGATAGCTTAAAGAGAGAAGGAGCCAGCAACTAACAGGCATAAGTTAAGAAAAAAATGACATTGTGAATATTGTGAGAATTATGGTACATGGTGATAAAGACAGCCTGAATAAGGGGTACTGTGTGATACTCACCCTCAGCAAGGCCCTATAAATTAGTTAATTTGTGTTTATTTTACGTCTTTGCAAGTTTTATCCCGGGACAAAACTTGCAGAAACAGCTATAGGGGGAGGAGCTTATCGATTCAAACAGTGCACACATTACCAGAGCACGTCTAACACATGTCGGGTGGCATGCATCGGTCACGCATGGTCAGCTGCAGACCTGTGCACAGGTAATCTGATTGGTTGGCAAGAACTGAACTCTTTTCTTAACTAATGCCTGTTAGTTACTGGCTCCCTCTCCCTTTAATTCAGTTCACCGCCCTTTTCATACCCAATCTGCATCACACTAGGGTTGATAAAATATTTTGATTTGAATTAGATTTATTTTCTCCAATGTGATCACAAAAAATTAAAGCAATTTTACATTTATTCAAATTTTGATGTAATCAAGTAAAACCATGATCCATAAGCATTTGAGCCAATCCACTATTTAACCCACTTAAATCTTTAATTTGTCATTTGCTTAATTGATTGCTGTAACTTTTTCTTTACAAAATGGTGTTATAGTTTTAAGAATACCTACAATGTTTATGTGCTGCAGCATTCATGTATATATTTTTTTACGAACACCCAACATTTACAGTATTTTAGCATCATACGGAGACAATGTTACCATAATTTATTTCTGAACATTAAATCGAACAAATGTAGGTCTACATGAAACTGAAAGAAAACAGTTAATTTTAAAAGCATTTGTCTTTGTAAACTACACACACATGCCATTTATTTGCACAGCCATTCCATAGTGACTCGCGTGACATTTGAACAAATTTCAAGTTTCAATGTCTTACTGTTATCAAACTGGCTTTATTCAAACCAAATTTACCATGTTTTTGAATCAAGGCATTGGCAATACATGATTCACTTCTGAAATGATTGTTCAATAATCAATACTTTTTTATATATTGCAGTTTCTTTGACGTGACTCGCGTGACAGTGATAAAAAGAGGAATTTTGACAGTACTTTATTCAAATTGATTTTCCTATGAAACTACAAGTGTGATTTAAGTTAGTGTTGCTGAACTAGAAATTGAATACCCTAGCTCAATTCATGCGTAAGTTAGATTGTGCCAAATTTCCATTGTTGCGAGAAATGGCCCAAAGAAAATGTGACTCGCGTGACACAAATGCGTGACTCGTGTGACACAGTTCATTTTTACAGCTGTCATAAGCGTTTAAAGACTTAAATTATAATGTTATATGAATAACTATGATATAATTGTAAATACCTTTTGATAGAGCGTGAAAATTCCAGTTTTTCAGGACTATTAAAAAAAATTACCCATTCTGTAACTCACGCGATGCATGGTTCAAGGTTCTACCACCATTTGACTGACAAAATACCAAAACTACTTCCTATTGTAAAAAGAAGCCGTTTCGGGGTATAAATCACAAACAGAGAAAACAAATGAAGCCTGATTCATAACATGTTGCTTTTTCCTGCTTATTCACTTAGGTTAGCTATTCATAAGTTTTATAAAGACATAGAATTTTCGAAATGCTTTTCGTATTCCCAGTATGATCATGAAAAACGCCAGTGAAATATGTCACCCGCGCAGTTCACCAAATACAAGGGATTTTTAAAGATTACTAGACAAAACGTATCGAAAAGAGCTTTCAGCTTCGTCGAGTGTAGTTTGACAATCGTACAATGCTCGCTGGAGCAATACGTAAGAGTGACTAGTGGATTAATGGGTGATATCAGAGGAGGAACAGAATATTATAATCATTTATTGTCAATATATACAATACTTCATACCGGTGGAAGATAAAAACAGGAGCTCTCGAAGGAAGTGTTCACCCATTCTGCCAGCGGAGTACGCATACTGTATGTCGGAAGCAAAAAAGTCACTCAACCGAGCGCTATAGATCAAAAATTGAGAGAGTAAGTTAGGCTGGAGATTTGCACGAATTATATCTTCCTAGATTTCAACATTAGCTTAATCTTCTTCCATGTGAGCAAATATTTCTGTGAGACATCACTATAGGCATTGATAATATTTAATTCGATAAGTATAGTTACGGATCCTTACTGCAGACCTGTCGAAACACTAAGACTACAAATCTTATTATTCCATATTTGCGCGCTACTTGCATGAAACATGACTGTCCTGACATCATTTTTACGTGTGAGATTTGCAGAAACAGTGATCGAACAAAAAACAAGTAAAGGTCTAGTGAACTAAGCTGTGTTTTCAATTAGTATCGACCTACGACATCTAGCTGATGAGACTCAGAAAACTTATCTAATCTTAGCGCAAATATAACTTAATAATATATTAAATGTACAGAACAGGTACCTCTGAATTCTATTCGCTATGCAAATATATTTAAGCCTCTGTAGTATATATCTAATTATTTTACAAGTTTTAGTAATATTATGAATATTTCAATTTCACATTAATGTATAATTACTAATAAATATCTAGCGAGAAAACACCATAGAGACAAGGCAACAGTCTAGGTAGACTAGCAATTCAAAAAGTACCTCCATTAATCAACAAAAAAATTCACCGCCTACCCGCTTATTAGTTTCTCAAGATGGGCTACGATCTTAGCCTGAATAAAAATTTATTCTTAATGTGATCACGTATCATGCAGAAGTGATTATTATTCATGAATTGATTAAAGTCAAAACGTAAGTCAATGATTCTACATCGGCAACTCCTTGAGAAGCAATGTGTTAATCAATTGTCCCTCATTTCTACTTATTTCCCTAAGATCATTTTGAGATTAATTTGTGGATATCGTCTAACAATGTGCTGCTCAGGATCTTCAATTTATAAAAAAATATATCATAAACTATTAATTTGACAATTCTATACATTTTAGTATGCTGATGTTTCTAATGAGAGACACCAAACAACACTCGCTACTTACTAAAACAATCACCCTAGAAGTTACGTTACTAGATTTATATTTCATAGTCTCATTAGAAGTTCATAGGTTTATAGTGCTTTTCGTGGATATCAAACTATATTTCCTACCATCCTGGTGTCTGATGAATCAATTAACATAAGTCTTCTCAGTATGACTAACCCAAAACTGCCACTATAATAAGTGTGCTAATGACCATAGGAAGTATTCGCCTAATGGTTTGTGCATCTCCAGCAAGCTGTCAGGCTTCTGTCAATTGATATGACCACCTCTTGTTCAATATCTCAACGTTTTAAATCACCAAATATCATTTGAAAATACACAATAATATATTGTTTTTATAAGGACAACTTTTTCGTTTTTTCATACTATTATCAACGAACACTGCGATGGGTTGTCTAAAGCAACATATGCCCTAGTCTGGCTTATGCATCTAGATCATTATTCAGCCACAAGTTTTAATTCTTTCACAGCTCTGGTAGTATGTACCCAAGTGCTTATTATAGAGATATATATTGCTTGGTATCTTTCCGTCAATCATGGCCTCTATCGGAACTACCCACAGAGTACAAAGCAACAACACAATCCAAGGATTTAAAGGATGCACTGGTATAATTCCAAAGATATCAAGGTTATCATATTAGTACATATAGAAATAATATCATGCCTCTAAATTAGTAAAATCAGTTCCAGTCATAGAGCTGAAAACGTGACCAGGTGCATAAACTACTTTACTGTCAATCCCCAGATACAATAATTACACACATGATCTCTCGACCATATCTTTACAATAACTCATGAGTACTAATCATGCTTAACTACCCTCCAGTTATAGTATTGCCACATCACTATAACGTATCATTTAATTCAAGGCCTTTCATAATTAGTCCTATGTCGTTTCATTATTCAAATAACAAATAAATTGTAAACATCAATGGTAATAGCCTCTCGTTCCTCTATTCTCTAAGGCGGAGAGTTCAAAATCGTGCAGGCCACCCACGACGAGGCGGAACATAAACTTCCCAAATTTTTCCACTCCGCCAAAATGATGTACAGCGCCTGAAAAAAAATGTTGACAATCTAAAAAACGAAGCATATTTTGCATTTCTGACTTCAGAATGCTTTCTGCCACTTGAACCACAAATTACATCGTAATTCGTCTTCTAGTGAAATTTCACTCAAAACGATGCGGATAATTAGTTTTGTAGAAAAAAAAACTAAAAAAGTTCATCAAATCAAGATCATTAGGAATACGAATATATTATCTTGTCTGCAAGACGTAAATGGGTTTCATGAAAGAAGCCACACCCCTTCGAATAAGATAGACTCTACCATATGTACACATTAGAACCAGTGGTGCAAATCGCAAGGATGTAATGTGCACAAGAATGCGTATCTTTTATAAGATTCGTATCCTCCAAAATTACTTGCTCCACAATATTTCACTGACACTTCACTAATCAAGAATGATAAATATACAAATCTTAT
This sequence comes from Eucidaris tribuloides, assembly GCA_001188425.1. Classification (NCBI taxonomy): domain Eukaryota; kingdom Metazoa; phylum Echinodermata; class Echinoidea; order Cidaroida; family Cidaridae; genus Eucidaris; species Eucidaris tribuloides. Next base: position 14,411 of record JZLH01S0620541.1, on the reverse strand, counting down.
CATACAATATATTATTTACAGTATCTAAAAGACATATAATAATATAATTCCTAAGCCTCCTTTTAAAGTCTGAAAAAATAAATGCAAATCCATGCTATGAGAGTATAAATCATATACATTTTATAAAATACATCTAGGCCTTTCCTGCTCACGCACTTTACATATGCGTTATCGAAGATAGAGGCGTTTTCTTCGTTCTACCCGGGCGAGTCACATTTTCTTTGGCCATTTCTCGCACAATGGAATTTGGCCACAATCTAACTTACGCATGAATTGAGCGAGGGTATTCAATTTCTAGTTCCGAGGTCAACACTAAGCGTTGTCATATCCTTTCATTGAGACCGCGAGTCCATTCAGTTTCATAAGGAAAAACTGCAATTGAGACTATATTATGGTACTGTCAAAATTCCTCTTTTTATCACTGTCACGCGACAGTCACCGTCAAAGAAACTGCTGTTGTTGAAGTAATGTCTATTCCAAAAAACCATTAAAAATCGTTATACGTAAAATATACCGAATTAATTTTACCTTTAGTTATGAATTCATCTCAAACTCCTAACAGGGAGGTCCTTGACGAAAGTTATATCTTATGTCCAGCCCCTCGCCGCGGTGAATTCACCATGCATTTGTGATTAAAGTCCTCATCGCTCCGCTTGAGAGTCAAAAGAGAACAATTGATGTCATAACTAATTTCTTTTTGATAAGATACGTTATACTAACCTATTGTCTCTAATAAACAAAATCACAGTATCATCATTTGAAACCTCAATTTTTTATTCAAAATGCTCAATCACCCTTCAACGCAAGCATTTACTACTATTTTGTAATGATATGTGTCTGCAATACTTTGGGTAAGAGGAATGAAAGTGTTTTGTCATTGCTACCACATCGCCAGTTCATATCATCGCTTAAGACATCAATAACAAATATGCGAAAGTCAATGCACTTCTAATACCATAATAATTTTTAAAAAAAACTAGTTTTCTTTATCAGTTTCATTTTCTAGAACCTAATAGCATATTTTCTTGATATTTACATAATGCTAGAAATTTATAAATTTATTCCTTTCCTTCTCTATTGCTATCTTATTTGCTATTATTATCATTCTAGTTCTGCCGTTCAGTATGAAATGGCTAATTAATGACATATCTTTAATAGCCAGAACCTGGGTTGATTTTACTTATTAATCCATGTTAAATAATCAAACATAATATAAGAATTACTTGCACTATTAGGATGCCAAGACGTTGATCATAAGATTCTGATGTACAAGAGCACTATAGTTATTACCCCTAGTATCTCTTCGGAGAATGAAAAGATTTCAGGTGGACAGCT